>JABEEN010000292.1:43759-102840 GCA_013363205.1 Fusarium tuaranense | reverse complement strand
CCCCAATCTAGCGCGAACGTGTGCCGGCTGCGGGATTGCGTATTTGTACCAGCCTGGACCAGATTCTCGGATGCCCTATCCTCTCAGGGCTTCCCTCCTTTGCACATGCCAGTCACTATCTCTCTGAATCTTCGTTCCATTGGACCTGGAGGTTTCTCACTTGGCAAAAGTCGGTTCCGAGTGTTTAGTCTCGTCACATCCCTGCTCCACGTGGAGTCGCGGCCGACTTGGTGGCTTACGCGAGGCCGAGGACATATGGCGTGCAAAGAACCATGCTATTGACAATTCTAATTCTAATGCAAGCTCTTTCTACGGAATACTCCACCAGCTCTCATGCACGTCTCGCAAGTCTATCTCATCCGGACGTTTCAGATACGGAGTCAAGTCAGCCTCCAGATCCGTCTCCTTCCTCGTCCACCCATTCCCAAGATACCAAGCAAACCTATTCTTTGAGTCCCCGAGATACTTGTACTCCCAGTCCTCCCACCTCGGCTCCCTCCGGATAGCCGTGATGTGCCCAGCGCTCCCCGGCCAGAGACCGTGGATCCTAGCCCCCGGTCTCCCGCCGTTGTACCAAGAGCTGCACTTGTCCGTAAGCACCGTCTTGGCGAAGAAGGCGTCCGAGAACTCGGTAAAGTCGTCGGCTGCCTTTGAAGACGGCGTGATTGACTTTATTCCCTCTCGTGACGCTTTTCGGAGGAGCTTGGCAAAGTAGGTCAATTGCGTCTCGACGCTGTGCGGGACTGTTCCAGATGGGCCTGTCGCTTGAGGACCGTGGACGAAGAGAAGGTTTGGGAACCCGGGTGTTGCTAGTCCAAAGTAGGTATAAGGGAAGCCATATACACCATCGGATTTCCACAGGTCGCTGAGCTTTTGCCCGTGAGCTTTGATGGGAAAGGGAGGGACCATGTCGACGTTTGCGCCCGTAGCGCAGATGACGGCGTCGACATCCCTCTTCACGCCATCTTCCGTCTCGATACCAGTCTCTGTGAATCGCTTGATGCGCGTCTGGATGTATTCCACATTGTCTTCTGTGATGGCCTCGAGGTATCCCGGCCCGGGAGTAAGTCGTCGACAGTTGGGGGAGAAGTCGGGGACGATGTGTTCAAGCAGCTCGGGCTTCTTGACGAGTCGCTTCTTCATAATGTTAATGAACTGCTCTCGCAGCTCATTGTTCAGCTCGCTGTTCCGGAAGAAAGTCCCGAAACGTCGCCAATAAATCCCCTCGAGATCCTTTCTGAAGGCCAAGTAGGCGTCGGGATCCTCTGCCCACTTCTTCTTCTCCTCTTCCGTGTACGGCTGAGGCTCAAGCTTGCGCTCCTCTCCAGCCCAAGATGCAGCAATCCACGTCTTATTCCGGGCGTAGTGGTCCAATTGGCTCACCACTGGCTGCAGATTTGCCACGACCTGGATGCCACTGGCTCCGTTCCCAATGACCGCCACCTTCTTGCCTTTGGGGTCGAAGTCTGTACTCCAGTTTGATGCATGTCGAAGATGACCTTTGTAGTCGGAAATTCCGGGGTAGTCGGGCAATTTCCAGGCGTTGAATCGTCCAACAGACGTCAAAATGAAGTCGTTCTTCTCAACCGTCACCTCGTCCGTCTGCACATTTCGCACCGTCGTGATCCAAACGCCCTCGGCATCATCCCACGAAATGTCTTCGACCTTACGGTTAAGCTTGACATACTTGTAGACTTCGTATTTCCGCGCGACAGATTGCCAATAGTCTCTGATCTCATGTCCCGGGGCGTACTTGTCCGACCAGTCTGTCTTTGGTGTAAATGTCGACTGATAGACGTGAGAGGCAATGTCACACCTCACGCCAGGATACACATTCTCAAACCACGTTCCTCCCTAGTATCTCGTTAGTAAACTGTCATGATTTACTGATTGCTTACACATACCACATCAGCATTCTTCTCATAAATGGTGAGCTGAATCCCCGGCACCTTCTTCGGCAGCAAGACCCCTGCCAAGATGCCAGCCAAACCGCCACCGATAACACCAACCCTCAAGGGACGAGGCTCATCGACGAATCTGTCGATCAGGGTAAGGCTGGGATTGTGGTAGGGAGAAGTGGCATCGACGTTTGGACCATCCAGCACGGGAGCGGCTCCGTTGGCCGGGGCTGGCTGCTTCTCAATGGGCAAGCTCCCCGGTGCGTCGTGCGATAAACCGGGCTTCTCGGCAGTCAGGGGATTGGCTGAGCCATTGATGACAGCTGCTGTCGCCATATTCGCGGGGTAAAAAGAGGGCAAGCTACTTGTTCTTCAAGACAAGAGGTATGACCTTGATCTCATCTGTTGTTGGGGGTTCAAGTATGGTCCCTATAAGAAGTCGAGTCGACGGTTACTACGACCTTTCTTTTTCCCTTATCGTGACTTGTACTGAGCACGTTAACCCGTTGGTCCGTGACATCATTTCCCTCCAAATACTCGTCTCGCAGGGCCATTCGCTGATGCAATTCTCGTCCTTCTTACACCATGTCAACACCCCTCAATCACGTACCCGCCCCACGGTCTTTCACCATCACGGCCCCACCACTCGTCATGGGCTTTAGCAGCCAGTAAGGAGCTCTAGTGGCTTATTATCCCCTGTTTAAATGCAGATCACTCTTGTCGGGCACAATCTGGCATCAGTAAAGGGCGTCGGCCAGAGATGACCACGAGCCGAGTGGGTGGTACGCCGCAATCGGCAAACCGAGCTGGGCATATCGGACTCCCACTGACCCTTCCGAAACAGTTTCTAGAACCAATGACCTAGTCAGCAATGGAGCGCTTACGTACAAATCCCGAGGTGGTGACTGGGTAGTTGGGAGGCATTCCTAGTTCAGCCCAGGTCGTTCAGCACGAATCATAGGGCTCGCATTTATGGATGAAGTGCCCACGTCTTCTAGTTTAGAGTTTCTTTTCATTAATGAAGTCAACCTATCTATGGAGGGGTCTCCAATAATTGGCTTAACCATCGATTGGATCAGCTTAGTCGACGACAAGTCATCATCACCAACACACCCAATTCACAGTCCTATGCCGTCATTAACATCCATCCCAACCACAGATTCCCAGCATACCTCGATTTTACAAATTCGGCATTTATACATGTCTACTGCAGGATTTCGTCTCATCGTCCGACTAGTCGCTTCACTTGAACCACCCGCTTCGTGCCAACCCCCGAGCCAAGACGAATACATAGGGATGTAGTGATACGAACTACAACTTTGCCTTCTTCACGCACCATGCGCAGAACATATCCAAGCACAACTCTCGGGTGCGCTATCCTAAGTTTCTCCTACCCTTCAAATTGACTTGAGATAACATCGATGTGAAACTAGGCTTCTAGAGAACCTTACCTCACGAAATCACTGTTGATGCATGTTGGTCCCTTTTGTGGAGTGAATCAGATGATGTGCGAAGATAAACGCCTCGATCTTCTCGATCGGTTATCCCGGCTTGAACCATAACAAAGAACGCATTCTAATCATAGCATCAATTCCCAACGCCAACACAGCGGCCTTTTTTTAGCCTTCCTGCTACCTGCGGCCGAAGACTCATACCTATCTGCATGATAAACGCCTCATGAACAAGTATCGACCAGAACGAGCCTGTCGGGAGTATTTTATCAAAGGCTACCAGTTTCCAGGAAACATGGTATGCACTCTCACACGCTTCAACAAACACATCTCCAGATAGGTATAGCCACAAGCTCTCTTCCTCAACACCATGTACCTGTCAACCAGGCTGTCGATAGTGCGTGCTTCATCTAACAGTGGACTCCCCCAGATCCAGTATTGTTGTCATCAGTATCAATAACGGAGGAGAAGCAATCGCGCACAACATCAAGGAACACAAGGAGCGGATCCAGTATTGGCAATATCCGTCGGGTTTAGTACTCTCATCCCTCAAATTCATTCGTCACTCACCCGCTCAGACAACGGCAGAATCTCTTGTACCTCTTTTCTTTAGTCCTTGAAGTATCCCTTCTTCGCTCCAAGGGAAGAACAAGGCAAGCCTCTATGAGGGGGCAAGGCGTCTCTTCGGCATTGAGCTCTGGCATCCTTCCGATGATACCTTCAAACAGCGCTAATCAAGAACTTCAAGACCAGCTGTCCCTATATTGTCCCAGGCGACGAGGGGAAATGCCGAAATTCCGGATTAGCCTTCATCTTCCCAGGATAAGAGGAGGCGCTCGCTCTTGTTAAGATTGAAGTTTTAATGACCTTTGTCGATCTGAATGAGGGAGCGAGTAATACACCGTATCAAAGAGACTGGCTTGATAATGATAGAGTGTAGGCCTGAAACAAGTAATGTCGTAGCTCATGGTTAGAAGTTGTCTTTTATAAAAAAGAAAGCGAAGATCGGCAGGTCCGGATGTCTCGTCTTTTTAAGACACTTCAACCCCATCACACAAGTTCCAACGCCCTGTCGGCCACGCAAGCAAAACGTCACCTCTATCCAAAGAATCATGATATGATGCACGCGACAAGTTAAGCTTCTAGAGTGAGGCTATCTTTAACTCGGTTCCATAGGGCTCCGTCAGATCCGGGGCTGTGACAGCTTCGGTCTCGGTCTCGGTCCCGGTTTCGCCGGGGTCTGACCTATGACAATGTCTCAATTCACCAACCGCATGAATTTTAGCTCAGAAGGTTAAAGTTATTGTAGGCGAATATTTCTCCCCTGTTTGTCTTATTTCTACCCCATGTAAACCCGTTGCCGTTGTTCCGAGAACGTGTCGAAAAACGGCCGCACTCATGCTTCCAGAAAGCAGGGAAAAGCCTCTTTGACGCGTAAAGCAACGACGTCTTTGGTGTTTTATGTCGTTTGAGCCTCGTCAGCTATCCCAGATAGATTGCCCTATTTGATCGGTTTAGGGATAGCTTCCTTCCATGACCTGTCAACACTTGTGAGACCCTGTGGTTCTAGGCCCACAAGGCTGATTCGAAAGTGCGCGGCCATTAGATACTATCCTCGATATCTAGTAGCTCCAAAGCTTGATCGTAGCATCGGCACTTCTTCTTAAGGATCTTCATGCCTTGCCAAGAGTCATATATAATTGCCGTGGAAGTTCCCTTCTGTCCCAACTTCAATCTCATCACCATCGACAAACACTGATCAAGCACTCTCAACAGTCCTCAATTCCATTATTTCTTTGTGTCAATAACCCATTGTTTGGCTTCAAACTCAATCATGGCCACCACAAACAATCTCCCATCAAACAATACCCTGAATCTTGCCTATGCGGCTTTAGGCATTTTCGGTGTCCTCCTTTTCCCTAGCGTGTACATCGCCTACAAGCATGGAAAGCCTGGTATCATCTGCTGGCCCATCTTCGTGTCCTACTTTGGTCTTCGCTTTGCGTCAGACGCGTATCTCATCATACGTAAAAACGACCCTGAAGAGCCAACTACCGTTACCATGATGACCAATGCTGGAGGCATTGTATGCTTGTCGTTGACTCTGATCGGCATGATCTACGAAGCGTGAGGAATATTCATCAAGCAACCCAGTTACGACGTACTGACATCCAGCAACAGTATCAACCTTCTCCCGTCTCACTCCAAACGCTGGGGTCGAAAGATCATGCTCGGCGCAACTCATCTCGGCAACACGATCGGTATTGGCATGGCAGCATACGCAGGAAAGCCAGACGACGATGCCCCCGGCGGTGTTAAGAACGAGACTCTCAACAAGATCGGAAATCTGATCATGTTCTTGGTCATGGTCGTGGTCTTGTTCTGGTTGTGGCCCGCGACCAAGAAAGTTCTCTCATCCCGACAAGAGGCCAACTACAAGGAGTCCAAGGCACTCGTTATGGCAGCTGGACCTGGAATCGTTCTTCAGTTGATCCGCCTGAGCTACAGTATCACTTACGCCTTCAACCGCATCCCCAGCTTGGATCCAGTCACCGGTAGCTTCGCCACAAGACTGGTGTTGATGTTTGGAACACAGCTATGCATTGTCCTGGTTATCATCGCTGGAGGATGGTTTAGCAAGGATGCACTGTCGCTGCCGCAGATCAAGGTTGGAAATGCAGACGTTGAGATGAACAGGGCTTCAGAGAGATTGGTCAGACAACAAGAGGCTGGCGTTGTTTAATCGGATCGGCACTTGTCGTGACTGCCGAGCACCCTAGGACAAGTTCATGCAGGATATCTCTTGGGTAGTTGACAGGGATTGAAAGCAGGGGGAAGAGGGAATACGAGTGGGTGTTGGATCGCTGGTGTCACTCCCGACTGGCGTGTTACAGTGACTGTATTTTTCGGATCAAAGCCGAAAATGGACGAGGCGAGGGCAGTGGGGGTGGAAGAAGAAGGCTAGGTTATAATTGCTTCTATATCACTTGTTAACTAATACATTTTCATTCGTTTGTACAATCACTCTTCTCTTCCCCAAACGGAATGCCATGGAGGTCAAACAACATAGCGTCTGCATCTGCGGCTGTCGACACAACATTAGGGCTCAGTCTCATACCGCACAATGCTGCTTTGTTTTCTTGGTCCTTTCTTTGCTTCTTTTTCAAATCCATTATTTTATACCTGCACTTTCACGTTCTTTTTCTTATTCTACGCCACCCGTCAGTCAATGTGCATCTCAACGCGTGATGACGTCAGTTCACCGGAGGAAACTGTAGGGTAAATCGAAACCCGGCGATTGTGATACAACGAATATCCAAAAAGCCACATAAAAAGGCAGGTGAAACGTAGAACAAAAGATGCAAAGCGAAAATTAAGTTATGAATTGACTTTTTGCAACCCAAAGTGAGATTGTTTCGTCACCTGAAACTCTGTATGATGGTTTGTGACTCAGATCATGGAGACAAGCCACCATATCTCCAACGAGATACCACCAGCGGGGAAATGGATGGAGGTCATGACAGGTGTGGGCACGAGTCATGCCACCCCGAGGCATGATCCTTGAATAGGCAAGTGGTAATTACTGTCAGACAACCACCCACCACCAAGTGAGGGTGCCTGTGCTGATGGGCGCGCGGGGGAGGGGGGAACGGAGCGCCAGTTAAGACCTGGACCTCCACTTAAGATATGGATGTGGATGGATCGTGATGAAGATTACGGAGTAAAGAAAAAGCAGATAAGATTAAGACATGGAAATATTGAATCAATATTTAAGCAGATATCTTACTATTATCTCGTACATTTTATATCACCTATTGCGATATAAAGTTGTAGTCTCTGAGACAAGTTAATGGCTTTTGGCGCTCTCGTGTCTCATCATTTCTTCACCAAACATGCCTGTGTTTCTGTGCGGCCTCGGCCCCTCGACGCGTGTGGCAAAAGGTCAATTCCGCCCGCGGTGCGCGGTTATCTCCTTTCAGTGGAGCCCATTATCAATAAATACCTGTATCGATGCTTGAGCGTCTGGGGAACCGCTTATCAGGTGGACCTCGTAATCTCGTAAAGGGGACATGATCTGTCCGAAGCCCGCCAAGGCCAAGGCATGATCTTCGAGAAGGAAAAGAAGCAGCAGTGGCTTTTCAGGGACTCTACGTTAGCCAAGACACAGCGCGCTCTTGAACGTCAGCCGGACCGCGCGCGGGGTCTTAGCCGCGATGATGAAGAAACACATGCGAACCCCAAAGGCCAAGCCCACCTGTCGTGTACCCCGGACCTTCTAGCCTGATCAGGCACCGCAGATAAAATCGTGGAGGAGCGGAGAGCCCCTCCTCCACAGGCCGGTGAACCTTGCCGACCGGGCCTCAGCTCAGCGACGGGCCGTTCGTATCCAGGCCCTTGCCTTGATTTCGCGAAAAGGGTCTCCTCTTTCTCCTCCTTGACATAAAACTTAAAACCTCTCCTTTCCCATACTTTCTTGTTTCTTGTTTGTTTGTGATACCCCCGCGACGCGACAATTCCTTGTCGTTTCCTCAACTTGCGACTACAACAACCCTCCCAAGGGCCAGAGTGCCGCCATCCACAGATTCTCACCATCACGTGATAGCAAAAATCGCGTCTTCAAATGGAACACGGCACGTCCAACGACGCCGACCAGGCGCTCGCCCGCCTGGGCTACAAGGCAGAGTTGCCTAGAAACCTGAGCATGCTCAGCGTTCTGGGCCTCTCATTCGCCATCATGGCCGTTCCCTTCGGTCTCTCGACGACAATGTACATCACCCTGACCAACGGTCAAGCCGTCACCGTTATCTGGGGCTGGGTCCTCGTGTCGCTCATTTCGCTATGCATCGCCGCCTCACTCGCCGAGATCTGCGCCGTCTTCCCCACTTCCGGAGGAGTGTATTATTGGAGTGCTATGCTCAGTACGGAACGTTATGCGCCTATGGTCAGCTTTGTTGATGGTTGGCTTACTCTTGTCGGCAACTGGACTGTCACCTTGTCCATCAACTTCTCGGGAGCGCAACTCATCCTTAGCGCTATTACCATCTTTAACGAGGATTTTGTGGCCAATGAGTGGCAGACGGTGTTGTGCTTCTGGGCTGTTATGCTCGTGTGCGCGTTGGTGAACGCTTTTGGCTCTCGATACTTGGATCTTATCAACAAGGTCTGCATTTACTGGACCGGTGCGAGTGTCATCATCATCATCGTCACCTTGTTGACCATGGCTGATACTCGTCGGTCTGGTGAGTTTGTCTTTGGCCATTATGATGCTTCGGCGAGTGGTTGGCCCGGAGGCTGGTCGTTCTTTGTTGGTCTGTTGCAAGGTAATGACATCAATACCATATTCACTTCCAGTACTAACATGAATAGGTGCCTACGTCCTTACTGGCTACGGCATGGTCGCTGCCATGTGCGAGGAGGTTCAGAACCCCGAGCGTGAAGTTCCCAAGGCTATCGTCCTCTCCGTCGCCGCCGCCGGCATCACTGGTGTCGTTTACTTGGTGCCCATCCTCTTTGTCCTCCCCGACGTCCAGATGCTTCTTGCCGTGGCCAACTCGCAGCCCATTGGCACCTTGTTCAAGGTCGTGACAGGGTCTGCCGCTGGCGGCTTCGGTCTTCTCTTCCTCATTCTCGGAATCCTCATGTTCGCCGGTATCGGAGCGCTCACTGCCGCTTCCCGCTGCACCTACGCTTTTGCCCGTGATGGAGCTATTCCAGGATACAAGCTGTGGTCTCGTGTCAACCATAAACTTGACATGCCTGTCTGGGCTCTCATCTTGTCCACTGTCGTCGATTGCATTCTTGGCTGCATCTACTTTGGCTCTTCAGCTGCCTTCAACTCCTTCACTGGTGTTGCCACCATTTGCCTGTCCACCTCGTACGGTGTCCCCGTCTTGGTCAACCTCATCCGCCGCCGCAAGATTGTCCAGCACTCGCCCTACCCTCTTGGAAAGTTCGGTCCAATCATCAACGGAATCTGTGTCGTCTGGATCTGCTTCTCCGTCGTCATCTTCTGCATGCCCGTGTCGCTTCCCGTCGATGCAGGCACCATGAACTATGCTTCCGTCGTGTGGGCCGGATTTGCCGCCATCGCCTTTATCTGGTACTTTGCCTATGCTCGAAAGCACTTCAAGGGACCTCCCATCGACAGAAGCGAGGTCTTTGAGCCTGGTGTCAAGGTTCTTAGCGGCGAGGGAGGCAGGGCTGCGAATGATACAACGGGTGAGATGCAAGAGAAGGACTCTAGCTAGAGGATGAACATGTAGAGAAGGTTGGGTGTACAATTACAGAATTACTATAGCGTATTGTTCGAGAGATACCATTATTGAAAGAGTTGAATATGTTGCTGAATTGTCTTACATGCCCTGTTTCTGCAAAGTACCGTGTTGTAGTCCTAAACGAGGAAGTTTCTACTTTGCCAGGTGAGAGGCAGCTCTACCGCATCTAGGTACAAGTGATCCTTAATCACAGTACCGCAGTCTAAAGGTGCCCTCCTTGTTCCTGTGCCCGGCACCCTCTGATTATGAGAAGGAAGCATCACCCTCATCAGCAGTCTCGCTAATTCACCATCAAGCTAGTGTCTTTTGTAGTGTCTCTTGGATAGCTGGATATCCATTTTTAGCATCTGATTCATGTACAGTAGCCTTTCATTGCTTGCGTAAGTGGAATTCAGAGTCATACGCGGTCGACTTTCATCCGTTGCCAACTGCCACAGCAACTCCTTCTTCATCAATAGCTCCTGCTTCCCCCTCCTTTCCAATTTAACCTTCTCCTTCCTTAACTTCTCGATGATTTCCCGCATGGGTTTTGGAAAGAACCCTCAGATCTGTAACCATCGCCCAACCAAGCAACGGCCATGTAACCCAACTCGCCTCCCGCCGAAACCCGCAGCCTCATTCATCTCCGTACCAGCATCATGACCTCCAACGAGAATCCGGTAAAAATGAATCCAAATACCATTCATCCATTTTTTGCCCTTCCCGACGACATCCGAGATAACATTTACCTTCTTGCGACACCTCCCCGTATTGTCAGAGTCGAGGAGAGCCCTCAAGTCTCTACCCCGGAGGTTTTCGCATTTCTATACCAGCTCCAATACACAGGCAAACGGCCTTTCATACATCCTTCTTTGGCATACTTTGCTCCTTACTGGCGCCCTTATGTCTTGGGATTACTAGGATGGGATGCACAGGTCGAGGAGCCGCATGAACCAATCAGTCAGTCGCCTGCTCAGCCCGATCCATGGAAGCCTTCCCTGAGTTGCCCTCGCCTCGATCCTGTCTGGCTTGCTCATCGACCCGAACTCGCATGGAATCTTTGTCGAACCTCAAGCCTTTACTCCAAAGCTCTGATACCGCCTCTGCTACACACATGCCGTGACTCTCGAAACCGATTAAGACGACTTGGATACGAGCTCGCATTCTCGACCCGCACCTCTAAGCCCAAGACTTGGTTCAACTTTAGACGCGATACACTCTTCCTCAGAGATCCCGAGATAACCCACTTCCAGAGGTACAAAGTTGACGCCAAAGGCCGCTACTTCGACGACATGCTGTTGGCCCTCCCATTCAACCTGGCGCAGTTTATGCCTGTGGATCTACTCAGTGTCAGACGACTTGCCCTCCCTTTTGATCGAGCGCTCGACTTGATGGACCCTTCTTCCCCAGAACTGTTGATATATATATTGGGGGCTCTGCGAGTCATTCCTCACCTTACGACACTGTTCATAGCCAATGGCATCTTTGGTTTTGGAGCCGAAACACAACCCTTGGACTGGATCGACTGCGACGCTGCGGATTACCACATTGAAGAAATTCGAAGTATCTCTGCATGTAGAGATCTCAGCAAGTTCATCATCGGATCAAGTCCAATTGAACCCCATACAATCCGGGGAAGTTTTTCGACATGGGTTGGTGACGAGTTGAAGGAGATCCTCCAGGAAGCCCGAGACGAAGACTTGCGCAAGTCGGTCCGAGTTTGGGGTGTTCCCAATGTCGAAGTAGGCTACATCGGCGCGTCAAGGGATTTGAGGCGTCTTTCTTGCATACGACAGAAGTACTGGCAGAAGCTCGATAACAAAGACGTTGGTGAGAGAAGTTCCGCGGAAAAGGAACAGTCAATGTGCAGCACTTACTCTGAGTCCGAGGAACCAGCAAATTTCTCTTCAGGCAGCGATTACTGGTCTGATGAGTGGCCAGTGAATGGGTGAAGCATTGATTGATTAAGAATGTCACGAGAAGGGAGCATATGTACGTGATGAGCGGCCAGGAACTTCAACAGCGTGTTTGCATAACTACTGTGGTAGAAGTTGAATACAAACCACCCTTGTTTCCATTCCACCAAGCTGCAAACTTGTGCTCAGTTATCAACACGAGTGCAGGTATTCAGACAAAGACGAAAACATCTGTATCAACTGTAACCATGGATAATGTCCCCAACACTCTGTCTACGAGATGTGAAGCGGAATGACCGATAAAGCCGGTCTCTTATTCTGGCCCCAGTGACACTGAAGCCGGATGTCAATGATGGTCAGAGGTCCTCCAGCAGGAAGGTTAAAAAAAGGCCGCTGTGTTAGCATTGGGATATGATGCTATGATGTGTTGGAAATATGTCAGTTATCATAGTTGAAGCCAGGATAACCGACATAGAAGATCGACCGTATGATCCAATGCCATTCCTCAACTGGATGGGTTTCCAAGAACAAACGAAGTTCAAACTCACTGACCCTCGGCAATCTCGACGAGAATCTTGCAAGTCTCGGGGGCTTTACCCAGGAACGGACTATGGCCAGCCGCTATCCTCCTCTCCTTCATGCCCGGCGTCAACTTGACCAGCCTCTCCTAAAGAGACAGAGGAAAGATGAGGTCGTTCTCGCAAACTATATAAGTCTTTGGGATGGTGATATCGGTCGCGATAAAATCGATGCCTGTCTCGAATGCGTCTTGGGAGTGCGGCAGCACGTTTGCGTATACTTTTCTTGCTTCTTCTTCTGTGGTGTCGTTGTAGAGCATCTGAAAACCCTTTTCATTAACGGTAGACTGCTTATTCTATAACAATCATGTTAGAGTCAAAGATGAAAACAGAGTTATGATTGCTTACCTTTGTGTAAGCCTCTTGAGTATTTTGCCAATCAGGCCAAACTCCACCAAGAGTCGTCAACAAATCCCAACCCTTAACAGGAACCGCAAAAGCGGCAAGAAATACAATAGAGCGGAATCCACCCTTCAGCCCTCGTTCAGCTCTCTCGTGGACACCCTGGCCCTCCGTGGCAACCGTGGCAGGGATGCCTCCGTACGAGTGACCAACGAGAACCACCTCTCTTCCCTCATCAAAGTAAGGAACAGCCGTTTCTAGTACTTTTGCTTTGTCGGCTTCCCAGGTTACTCCGTGTGTTCCGTCGCCCATTGAAGGCATTTGGGGAATTGCACATTCGTAGCCAAGACGGTTGAGTTCGTTTTTGAGGGAGTCGTAGCAAACGGGTGGATGCCATGCACCGGTGACGACAAGGAAAAGGGGTTTATTGTTAATCAAGTCCATCTTGATTTCGATCTGGGGGATGTAAGAAGAAAAAGTAACTGTTGAACCAGAGTGGACAGTGGTGGCGCACTGCGGGTAGTTATATCCGTGCATTTTCAGCCTCAAAAACACCGAAACAGTTCCGGTTCAGGATCAGGCATTGACATTTCGTGCAGCAAGTCCCACATAGGGCGGGTATAGCCTCAAGGACGGGGCCATCATACGACGAATCCACAGTGTCTTACCCACAGGCCCTGTACTAGGAGATGCCGGTCACCTGTAGAACGAACGTTTGTTGGTTGTTGGTTTTGCGATATGCAAGGTCCGGTCACAGCTGAATACAAATCCCCCTTTGCACTCGACCCATACTTGGTCAAGGGTTTTTCCTATTTATGGGGCATAGGCTTGATCTAACACCTGAGTCTGTGGTAACGAAGCTGGTAGCTTGACGAGGCGGCGTTCGGTGCTTCCAATGACTTGTTTGTGGGAGCTTGCTTTTCCATCTTCACACATTCTTTTCACAGCCGTCATAACGAGTCCCCTCCGATTTTCCACCCGGGCTTTTAGCATACCTACTACGAAGGGGCGAGGGTTGTAGGCGTTTGCAGCTGCTCTGCTCCGGCCGCAACGATCATTGTTGCTGTTCGGTTCTGGTCGAGGTGGAGGAAACGGATACACATTGTAGATCGATGACTGGTTGATATTTATATTGATTGTGCATCCAGAAAGCTGTTTGCATTTTCCATTGTTAATGTTTGACAGCCTCTGCTTTCGTCTGTGGCAATTTTAGGCATCTGTGGTGAGTACCTTGTTGGATCAACGCGAGGAGACAAGACTGATCATGGCGCTAGTGGTTCATTATGGAAGTGGAAAATCCATGCTGATAGGTGATCCCATCTTCCTCCATTTACACTGCAGCTAAGATATACCAGTGCCTCTTCATCGGTAAATTCAACTACAGCATCGTCCTCTGCACCATCAACGCAGTCATCCTCTTAACGTCCTGCCGCATCTAACTCGGTCGATACGTTCTCGGGCGGCATGACCTTTGCTTGGTGGAGATAGCCGTCATCTTCGTCTCTGTCTTCTTTCTCGGCAACTCGATTCCCCAACATCCATCTTCCAGCTCGACAATCTTCTGGCTCGGTTATCCCGACTTCAAATATGACAAAGAATACACATTTCCAATACATCATGGCATCATATCCCAATGCTAACACAGTGGCCTGATTCCCAACATCATTACCGACGCCTTGGTTCTATGCCTGCGTGTCCGAAGTGTTGAAGCTGCAGGTCTGCCGGTCGCAACAGCTCGCCATCATCGGAATCTTCCTCCTCGGAAGGATGTGCGTCTCCTTCTCGCTCTTCAGGCAACGCTCTACGTATACTTACTCGGGATAGCGTCGTTGTGATTAACTGTATCCGCCTCAAGGTCATCCTCAACGCTGGAGTTGATACAGACTTTACTCGTGAGCAACTGCACACCAACCCATCCTCCTCACCTCCTGCTAACACCAGCCAGAACTCATAGGACCCTCTTGGATATGGATGACAGTCGAACCTACGATCGGACTACTATGCGCGAGCCTCCCAACGATACAACACATCATGCACCTCCTCGGTCGTTTCATCAGCGAATCCTCGAAAGAACGATAAAACACCTCTTCTGGCCTTGTGACGATCGGTGGAACAGGGTCAAAGTCGACAAACAAGAACAAAGTCCAGACAAAAGATGGGCCCTTCAAGAGACTACACGACAACGACTCGGCCGAGGAACCGGTCCCGTGGCCCGAGTCTTATATCAACGAGCAGAGCACCGCGGTGGAGAGGACAGTCTACGCGTTGGCCCTGAGGCGATACCGTTGGATTCAATTGCTGTACATAATGGCGTGGCATGGATAGAGTCTCGATAGACGAGTTACTGATACAAATCATATCAAGTGCTGATCGACTGTTCAAAGGGAGAAATTGTACATAACTCTGACATTGAGAATGCCCCTACTCGACTCGTACACCCAACCAAATCTATGTATACATGAAAGCTTCTCGAGAAACAAGAAGCATGAAATTATTTCCGGAAACCAAACTTGGATAAGGACTCAGCAACGTCTTCATATACCTCTGCAAGCTCGACCAGACCGCCGAGGAGAAGGAGCAGGGAAAATTGCGCAAGGTAGTCTTTCTCTCCTGGGACCTCTAGGCTGGTATAGATAACTATACAGCGTCTCGGTCTCAAGCGGTTCAAACAACTGACCAAAAAAGGCCTCGTCGGCTAGAGATGATGATTCCAGACTGGAGGCGAACCGGGGGTGCAAGACGAAACATGGCCAAGCCCGTAGGGGAGAGGCGAATGAAGCATCAAAATCGAAGAGATGGGTCCCTTGGCCTAGATTAATGATTAGTGAGTACCATAACAATAGGATCTTGGCTCTAACTTACTCCAGTGGTGGGATCAGTCTCAAACGTTGCTGCGATGCCGTTGATAAACTCTCCATCCGGAACCCGAACCATTGTCCAGTTCTCTGGCTCTGGCTCTCCTTGACCAAAGATTACAGATCGAAGCCAGTCTGTCTTCAACTATTCCTCTTGATTAGTTCACTCCCCCTGAAGCATGGGGAAAGCAACACATACCATGATACCCTTCAAAGTATCAGACTTGGATACCCCAATCTCGACGATGCGCTCGTCGAGTGGATAATACAGGTCAAAGTTTGTCGTTTCATCCTCAGGCCAGTCTCCTCCATGACCGATGTATTGCTTGGTCTCTCCACGGCCTTGCACAAACTCAACCCGAAGGCCAAGAACCAGCCTCTGCGTCGGATCGGTGGGATCTAGGGCCGTATAGGCTTCGACTCGTAATGGCCTTCCCAAATCGCGCTGCTCGTTTACCCACAGAAGCGTATGGTATGGGGTAATGCTGTCTTCGAGAAATTCTTCGGGCAGTCTGGGGGGAAAGACGGGAGTTATCTTGATGTCTGGACGATAACAGATGGGAGTTGAGTCGTCACCGGCCCAGAAGGTTCTCTGGGCCAGAGGGTCAGGGGATTTAAGATGCGAAGGAGGGTTCTGCTCCGAGATTGGTGCCTCTAGGATACCGATTCGCGAGATGACACCGTCCTGTATGATACTGAGCCGAGCACCATCAAGTCCTGAATGATTAACACTTACCGAGCGAATCTGTCCATCAACGCCCACCAGACCCTTGCCCTCTGATACACAGAGAAGTCGGTAATCCCCACGAAAGGGTGTCTTACCGAGGCTGAATGTTTCTCCTAATCGAAGATGGAACTAACGGCAGTTAGTCCACTGAAACCCAGAACATGTTACCTTGTCAGTATATGGGAAAACTCACGGTGATGCCCTTGATCCCGATAATCGGCTTGCCCTCTGCTGACCTGTTCCCTCCAACTCCAAGCTCCATCTCAGTTATCCAGTCACCAGGAACTAGTCGTGCCCTCTCCACTCTTCCAGATCTTGCGCCAAAGAAGCGTGGGCTGTTTCCCACGACGACACCAACACCGGAAAGGAGGTCATCTTCATTCCAATAGGTTTCGACAAGCAAGGTTCCGAATCGACTCGCCTGCAACTCTTTTTCCGAGTGAAGCCAAAACGTTTGGCTAATGTTGTCTTGTGGCGATGCTTGAGTGGGGGCCACCTTGAACAACGCTGATCGTTGAGCCTTTGCAGCCATGTCCGGGTCAGGTTCCGTAGAATACTCCAGTCCCATGACATCCTGACTGTGACTTAAAATCTCACGACAACATTGCCAGATACGTCTCCGATTTGCAATGGCCAGAAGGTAACCTTCCATTCCAAACTTGGGCCTCGTCACAACCTCAAGCCAAGCGTAGAGCTTCTTGTAGTCGATCTGATAGGCCCGAGTCTTGAGAGACGTTTCAAAGTCCCAGAACCAAGGCATGTCGACAGTGATGCGAGATTTCCGAAAGCCGTGACTTTGTGTGTGATTGTAGAATGTCCTCGAGGCGCTTCTCAGAGACATGAGCGTATCGTACGGCACCATGCGTGCGATCTCGCAAATAAGTTCACCGGAGAGCTTGCAGAAGGGATCTTCGTCTAGACTGGCAGGTCTGAGGAGCGGAATCTCGGAGGAGGTTTGGAAGCTACCCGACGCCAACACCTCATGCAGGTGATTGTAGAAGTCAGTAGCATCAGCTGGGTTAGTGACAACAAACTAGCAACGCCATCAGCATCTCATCAGCAGTCCTTGCATTTTGCAACTCACCTCCTGCCCATGCCAGGACCCCTCATAGGAAACGGGGCCATAGTTGATATCAAGGCGACACAAGTCAGGCTCCGATAGACCAGCCATAATGTTATAAAGCAGATCGGGGTCCACCTGAGCATCATGTTGGGTGGCAGACTGAACTCTGTTGAGCATGGCGTAGCATTCTGTGTGGAAAGGAAATACGGGCGACCTGGGCTCAACTGGATGGTAGCTAAGAGGTGTTAATGCAGGGATCGAAAACGAGTGGGAAGGACTTGCCAGTAAACTACTGTCTCCTCTGGCTGGTTCTCAGCTCGAATCAATGCCAGGCCAACACCCGGACGAAGGATCAGTTCACACTAATGGTTGAGATCAGCCCTGGTCCATGCAACAGGAAACAAGACTCACGTCGGCTTCGTAGGGCTCCGTCTCGGAAAGAAAGCATCTGATAGTCTTAGTATGCGCTCGGTCAGTAGACTTGTTCAAAACGTACCTGTTCTCCCCAGGGGCATCCGGATTGTAGCCCACACAGGCGACACTAGCCAACCATTCCAAACTCTCTTCGCTGACAAGGTCAGGATCGTAGCTCGTATCCTCCTCGCGCTCGTTCCAATCACGAGGCTCGTCGTCAAAAGGTTCGTTGGCCGACTCATCGCCGTCAGTAGGAGGAAGCCCTTCACGTCTTCTGCGCACAAGTTCTCGACGTCTCCTTAAAGCGCTCTGTTGACGACTCCCGATGTCGACTTGGTCATGCAGAAAGGAGCCGCATATGGCGCATTTGCACCCCCGGTCACTCATTTCGTCGAATGTTTCGGTGAAGAGAGAGAAACGAAGAGAAGGTGGAAGATGGGGATTAGGCGGAGAGGTAGTCAGTGATAAACGGGCCCAAGCTGCACTGAAATTATCTGTATAAGAGGGGTAGTGATTCTCTTAGGGAATAGGCACAGAATTAGATGGTACGTAATAGAAAAAACGAAGCCCCTTTACAGTGTTATGTTTCCAGGGCAAAGACGAGTGAGGTCAAGCGCCGATAGGCACTGACAAACATCGGCAGGCTTCTGCTACAGTGCGCATCCTTTTTCGTTACGCACAAACTCCGTTACTTGCACAGTGCCAGGGCTTTTATTTTCAAAGGCCCGAGTGCTAACAAAACAACACTGGTGAATCAAAACCTCTCTTCACCATCTCACAATCTTCACTTCTATCACCACCATCCCCACACACCTCTCGCTCTTCCTGAGCGTATTCTCCTTGCCTTTTCTCTCTATCTCTTTCAATCAACAAGCCAGTTCAAGCCACTGGAGCGCCATCTCCACTGAGCGGCCATCTCCCACTGGAACAGCATCTCCCACTGGAACAGCATCTCCTACTGGAGCAGCATTTCCCACTCAGCATCATCTCCCACTCAGCATCGTCTCCCACTCAGCAGTATCTCCCATTGGAGTGCCATCTCTGCCGAGCGGCCATCTTCCATTCTCCCAAAAGCACCATCTATGACATTCCAAAATGCCATCCGCAACAGAGTTCTCAGATGAGCTCGTCTTAAGCTTCTCCACCACCCCGAGAATCACATTCGACATGATGATCCGAGATCTCCCTATTCCAAAGCGGTCAAGAAGAATCTTAACCTCGCCCACCTCATCGATGGGCCTTCTCAGCCGCCTGCCCATGGAGATTCGCGTCGCGGTGCTCAAGCTCCTCGACTTCCAGTCTCTCTCTCGACTGTCGCGCACCTCCCTCAAAGCAAAGTCATTCGTTGAAGGAATGCGATGGTATCGGGAGGTGATGAAGTACTCCCCGAAAATCCTGGCTGCGCTGGGAAAGACTGATCTACTCAAGTACCACTCTTCTATGCTTGTTCGCCAAGTCCTCTCTGAGACGAAGTGCGTCTCCTGCTTGCAGGAGTTCGGTGGTATTCTCTTCCTACCCACTTGCGAGAGAATCTGCCGCGACTGTCTCGAGAGGAACTACGCATACCACCTAACCGATGTGGCCTACGCAGAGAAGTGGTTCTCCCTCACCAACGAAAAGCTACAGAGCATCCCGATCATGCGAAGCATCCCCGGGTTTTACAAGTTGAGGACCTCTATCCTACACCCTGAGTCTCATCAGCTTGTCAGCATCAAACAGCTTCGGCAGTTGGCCATCAAAGTTCATGGCTCTCCTGAGAAGGTTGCCGAGCTCTTGCCACCCAAGAGCTCTATGGTAGTTGTCGACGAAGAACTGGGCATAGGCCTATCCAAATGCGGACCCTTTGAGCTTCTCGAGGAGTTCCACAAGGCCCCCTTGGAGCCACCAGGATGCGACCTATCCAGACTCAAGTTCAACGGGCTTCTGCCCGACCAGTACCCAGGGATGGCGTCCATTCATATTCCTTCCATCACCAAATACGGCCACATCGAGAAAGGGCACCAATGCCGAGGCTGCCGTCATTCCATGTACAAGTACTCTGTCGGAATTGTGCTCCTTCCGATCCCTGGGTACGATATCCCGGCTGGCATGGCCCCCATGCCCATTCTCAAGGCGCTGGCCGTTCGACTCCGAGCGTGGAAAGATTTTCGAGACCACGTTCTGCAGTGTGAGGGTGTTCGTCGGCTGCTTGCTGGTGAGAAGGAAGAAACGGACGAACCAGACGAACCAGTTCGACGTTGAAGAGGAAGTTTGATCAGCAAGTGAAGGAGGCAATCATTTGCAGCAAACAGGATGTCAAGGATTTTCGAGGAAGTCACACCAGAGCAACGGACTTGAGGGATCTTCTTGATGGGATATCGGACGAGTTTCATGTGGTTTCGCACCACAACGAACGTTGAAGACTCTTGATAACGGGATATTGTACGGGTTTCATGTGGTTTTGCACCAGAGCAACAGGCTCTGAAGAATTTTGATGGAATACGAGCCGGGTTTCATGTGGCTTTGAACCACAGCAACGAACATTTGAAGGCTCTCGATAGGGGGGATCCTGGACGAGGTTTTAACGTGGCTTCGCACCACAACGGACTTTGAAGGATCTTGACGACGGGTTTCATGTGGCTTGTCCTCAGAGCAGCGGACTTGAAAGGCTTCTTGACAGTGGGATATTGTACGAGTTTCATATGGTTTTGCAGCAGGGGAGCGGACTTGGAAGGTTTTTTGGTAGAGGGATCTTGGAACGAGCTTCATGTAAGAGTCACGAGTTGTAAGAGTCAACATAGACACAGGGGAAAATGTAAAAAATTGTAAAAAAAAAATGTCCGAGTCGAGTGCCTTGGTGTTTCGTAGATGATCTTGACTTTGTGTTTTTCATCGTCAGTATGGGGCAAAAAGAAGGTCGCAGGGGCAAAAAATGGTGGTTCCGCCCGGGATCGAACCGGGGACCTTCTCGGTGTTAACGAGATGCCATAACCAACTAGACCACGGAACCGTGGGTTATTGGATGCCGGTGGTGCTGGTAAGAGGGGTCATACGTGTCAGCCTTGGTGGGTCACGACTCCAGGCCTCTGCTTCATGACTACCCTGGACGAGAACAAGCAAACTCATTGTCGCAAGGCTAGAGCTCGAGTTTGGCCCTCATTTATTTTCTCTAGCCCTTGATGATTGTGGAGTCACCTCGCGAGACATCTTTGAGTAACGATAGGGTCGCAAGACCTTCACTCGGTAGAGTTTGAACCCGGACGTCTTGACAATTGATCAATCCCATACAAATTCATGATTACCAGATACATACAAATCCCGCTATGGAAACCTCTTCCAACCTCGCTCGCCTAGCAACAAAACCCTAAAGCATTCACATAATCCCAAACGAAAATCCTCTCACAGTCCATTAGTCCTCTCCCTGTCCATAATCTCCTGCTGCACCTGATGATTCTGCTGCTGCTGCTGTTGACCATTACTCTTTGAAGCGAGCAGAGAGTCAAGCAGTGAACCAATCTCGGGGTATATCCTCTCGATGGCCGCCAAGCCCTCTGGTCCCAGCTGGACCACTACGCCAAACATGTTGGCTAGTCTTGCTGCCTCTGTGCCTCGTGTCACTGCAGCCTGGAGATCTTGAATGTCCGCCTCTAACCCGGTCGAGTTCTTCTCTGCTGCATCTAGATCTTCCGCTGCCCGTTTTAGTTCCGCTTGCTGTGCACCTATCGTCGCCTCTTGCTTCTTGACCTCCTCGTTCTTAGCTGCCCTCCTCGAGTCGTAGCTCTGTATCGCCTGTGCGATCTCGGGCGGTAGAGACATGTTGTTCTCCTGGAGGGCGTGGAGTTGGGGCGCAATCGCGTCTTGCTGAGCAGTTTCCTCCAGGAGCCTGCGCAGCTTCTCTTGCGAGTCTGCGATGTCGTTCTGTATATCCTGCACCCGATCTTGAGCCGCGCGGAGCTTGCTCATGGCCTCCTGGTGTGTGGTTCGATGGGGGAATATCTCCTTTTGGGCAACGACGAGGTTAGCGCGTATTGACCGGACGTAACCATCGATGGCTGCGGTGAAGACATTTGTCGCGGACTGGAGGGGCTCGTATAGATTGCTGGCATCGAGGGACCGAGTCGCATTAGACTGTCTATGTTAGTGGCCTGATTGTCGCAATAGTAATTTATTGTAGGAACTTACTGTAGCGTTCGGACCAAATGAGGTAGCCATTTGGTAAGTAGCCATTGGAGAACTGAACATCATCAAACTCTGCGCAGCAGACAAGCGCGAGCCTTCAGGCGAACTGTGGCGGATGCGCTTCTCTATAGGACTGGGTATCGTGGTAGCCGGTCGCTTGAGTGTTCTAACACTCCGAGGAAGAGGAGGAGATGGAGGAAACTCGGAGGCAACAGTAATGGATGATGCCATGTGCTCCTCGCTCTCCTCTGAAGAAGTGTGACGACGCGATCGGGATGGATCTGTCGGCGAATCTGGAGCGCTATAGTTTGTCGTTCTTCTTCGTCGTCCTGATCGTCGCTCGACAGTACCGCTATCATCCCCAGTTCCATCATCTTGAAGATCTCGAGTTGGCGATTGTGGAATCGTTCGCACGAAACGCTTCTTTGCTGCATGAACATCCTGCGCCATCAATTTACCAGCATAGGAAGGTTTCCGATCGCGCGCAAGTGACTTTCTCAGCTCCCCCTGAAGATCCTCCAGAGTGTCTCCAGGATTCCTCGCGACATGATCCGCGACCAGCGCCAGGTCCTCGAGCAGGTTGATGGCCCACATCTTTGGGGGAGCCTCGGGGACAATGTCCCAGGGCCAGACACCCATGGCCTTGTATATGCGACGAGCAGCTCTTGCGCCACGGGTCTGTAGATATCCCCCATGGGGCTCTGGGATGCGGATCGTGTCGATGTTATCGTGGGGACCATCAGCGTCGGAGGTCGGCGCGTTGGGTTTGGTGGTCGGCATGGCGCGAGATGGGTCGTCGGTCGTCAGGAAAGGGTCTATGACATTCAATTGGACAGTCAGTCGCTCGGGTGTGTATGATATCTCAAATAAACAGAGCAAATGTATACAAAGATATCCCAACCGCGGGCAAAAAGCCGGGCTGGCGGGTTGGTGGTGAACAAGTTGTTGACTTCTCCCCAGCCACGCATCATCATGGGGGGCCGTGTGACTTGGGGGCAGCATTTCGCGAGAACATCATCTCATGCAAGATCACGTGACTACCACAAGCTATTCCCCGCAGTCATGAACTCATGATAGTGTTTGACGGCAATGGGGGACTTGTATTGAGGTTGTAGACGTGTCTGAAACCATGGAGAGGCTATGCGATGCTTCATTGACCTTTTTACTAGACTTTTTTACTCATCTCTACTGTTTTGTGGTGAATTGTAGATAAAGAGACTTGCTTGTTTGCTACGCGAGAAAGTAGCACCGTGCGTAAAAAGCAAAACATTCCTCTTATTTTGTCTGCTTGGGGATTGGTTGGGGGAGTTGAGAAGAGGACCTCGACATTGAACCTCGAGGAAGATGGAGAAAGAAGTCTAGATGAGAAGTTTAATCTTGACTGGATTGTATTCTCCATAGAGATGAAGCTCATGAATCTTAAACAGTCATACAAATAGCGCTGTCGGGAAGTGATGGTACAGTGTGATATACCCCTGCACTATGCATTTTTGAGACCTTAGCGAGGTGGCGTCCAGCGACGCGTGATGGCTGCCGCGTTGGACGACAGGACGAGAATTTTATTGTTATTGTCACATTCACGAGCGTATCGGTGGCTTTGGTTTTCAAGGGCTGAGATACGAGTTGTTGGTTCAAATCCTAGAATTACCAAGTTGAGCCATCTTTCGGCTTATAACTTGGATCTCATGCATCTCAACCTGAGAATCCAGGCACAACTTGTTCCGATACCCTCACTTTATTGATGATAATAATCGTTACAGTTACCACTTGAGTAAAGATCTTGGTCGAAGAGAACGAGTGGATGGCTGGTTACTATAGGTGCACCTTATCTTTTACCACAGAAGCTACAAACATGAAGCCATCGAGCAAGCACACTGAACAAACTGTTCCTCCCCATGGTGAACCTGGGAAGATAATTTGAGAAGATTTTATCTTCCCAATTGGTACTTGAACAAAAGGTCGGATTAGCTGTGAGTAGATTGTCATATTTGTTTGCACGCATCTCTTATCTCATGCGGAGCAAACACATAGCATGATCCAAAATCATAACGGACATGATGACGAAGACCCAAGAAGGCTCTTTATTCAATTGACAGCTCCGAGTATCAAAAGGCCAACCGTCGTAGTTACCAGGGGTCCTTCTCTCATTACGACCCCATATCTACTCCTGTTGAGCCCGGCACTCAAGCCTTGTTGACTCTGTTGTAAAAAGTCTGGATCGCATCCGTGATGAGCGCCTTAACCTTGGTCGAATCCAACTTTTCCTCTCGGTTAAAGGTATACAGACCGTTGACTTCTTGTTCGATATCGGCACTTAAACGGTTAGTAAATCCAAACATATTCAACTTTCGATACAAGTACTCACAGCTGTGTGTAGACAAAGGCACAGCAATGTCCACCCTCAATCGTACCCCTAACAAGCCTATCAATCCTCTTAACCAGATCATCAGAGTTAGTAGCCGTAGTATATCCCCAATCGCGATTCTCTTCTCCGTCTTCCTTCTTGGCTGGGGCAATGTTTACTCCGCCAAACTCGGTGTTCATGACTGGTGCACCGGGCTTGTGCTTTGCGCCCTCTTCAACGCCGGGGATGGCAGGTACAAACATGTCTCGGCCGGCTTTTTGGCCTGTGATGAGGTCGAGGCTTGCGCATGTCTTTTCGAGTTCTGGGCCGTCGCTGTAGTCGTGGAAGGTTGTTAGGTCGGTGATTACGTGTTCCCAGCCGCAGTTGTCGTTGATGCTTCGGGTGTTGTCAAGACTCCTGTTTATGTGTGAGTAGGATTCTAAAGATAGTTGTGGGCTTCTTACTTGGTTAGGTAGTAGAGTTGTCGGATGTGGTTGCGCTGATCGACGTTGTCCTTGAGAGAACCGTAACCCCAGCTCTCGTTGACAGGAGTCCACGTCACGACAGATGGATGGTTGATAACCAGCTTCACTGCCTCGGTCCACTCAGCGTTGAAGCGCTCCACGTACTCCTGGCTGAACTGGTATGCGTTGGCCATCTCACCCCAGACGAGGTAACCAAGCTTGTCAGCCCAGTAGTAAAATAGAGGATCCTCAACCTTTTGGTGCTTTCTGCAACCGTTGAGACCCATCTTCTTTGCAAGCTCAATGTCCGTCTTGAGGCTCTCCGGGGTTGGAGGCGTCATGAATGTCTCTGGCCAGTAGCCCTGGTCTAGGCACAAAGCCTGGAAGTAAGGCTTGTCGTTGAGTCGCCAGAGACCATCGCCCTTGGTCCAGTCGATAGATCGCATACCGGTGGTGGTCTTGACTTCGTCAATGACCTTGTCAGAGCTGTCGTAGAGTCGAATGACGAGGTCGTATAGCTGAGGGTGTTCAGGAGACCAGAGAGCAACACCATCCCGCCAGCAGGAATCGTTATCGAGAGGTGCATCTTGAAGAACAGACTGAGGCACCTTGGATCTCTGCTCTTCAGATAGACGCACGTTCAAATCAACAGCAACGGTGTCAGTCTCCCGGGGAAGAGCCTTCTTCTCTGACTTGGCCACCGGAACACCGGCAAAGCTAGCCTCGAGTTCAACACTGTAGCTCTTGCCAACTCGTCTGCCCTTGGTAACAATGGTACTGCGAAGTTGACCTCCGTGGATGTCGTTGGACTTGATGACAGTGCCCGAAGAACTATCGGCGATGCGAGCCGAGGGGACAACTTCCAGCCAGACGGATTGCCAGATACCACCAGAGGGCGTATAGAAGATGCTCTCAGGCTTGGCACCCCAGTACTGCTTGCCTCGAGGTTGGGTCAAGTCATAGGCCGAGTCGTAGACGCGGAGAGTCAAACGGTGAGCAGACGACTGTCCAGCAGCGTTCACAGCGTCAGTGGCGTCAATCTGGAAGGGAACGTGTCCACCACGATGACCACCAATATACTCTCCATTCAGCCAAACAGTAGCCTCATAATCGACAGCACCGAATCTCAAAACAAGTCGATGTCCCTGCTCCTTCTCCTGCGCAGTTCGCAGGTCAGAGATGGCACGCTCGTACCACAGAACCTCATGAACACCTCGATCATTGATGCCCGAGGCAGGAGATTGAAACACGAAAGGGACCTTGATCTTGGTCTTGGAGTTTGTCGTCTGAGATGAGGCCGAAAAGACATTGTTTTGGATCAGGGCTTGGGTGTCGCCCACGATCTTCTGAACGACGCTGTCGCTCTCTGCCGAGGCGCCCTCGCGTGTGTTGGAGGTGGTCACAGTGACCTTTTCAGGAAGGCCAGTGCGCTGCCAGTTCTCTGCGAGACCAGCATCGCCATCGTCAAAGAGAAAGTCCCATTGTCCGTTGAGGGTCTCCCAGCGAAGAGGGTTGCGCTCAAAGTCAGGGCGAGGATACGACGTCATCTTGGAGGGGTAGAAGAGCACAAGAGGATGTCAATTGAAGAGAAGTCACAGGAAGCTGGTAAAAGATCTAAACGAACGTGTCAAGAAAGGACAGATTTTTTGTATCTCGAGAAAATTCACCGACCGTTTCGCCGCGCGTCGATCGGGTCAAGTTTGTTGATTGATTGATGTGCTGATGAGGGGGTGTTACACGCAGCAAAAGGGAACCAACCCACCTCTCGTAATCATGTTGTGGGGCTGCCATCTTCCTGTAAGATGCTTTAGTTGGTGGTGATGAGCTCCGTGATTGAGCGACATCAGTTGAGGGATCTTCAGGCCATTCTCCACAAGGTGTGTCTTAGGTTGGTGGACTTTAAAGTGGTTCATCGGTTTCTCTGACATTCTGTGAAGATTGTGATAAGGATTGTGTGTGTGTGATAAATGAATCGGGAGAGAGTAGACTTGAGTGTCTAATGGTTTCCCCAAATTACGAAATTAACACTATGAGATGCAGTACGTTTCCTGCCCACGTCTAACTACAGTATATATGATATGTAATGTAATGACTTTCTTGCTTGATCTTGACTTTGGTATCACTTGGTTAAAACTTCAAAAAACGCTTGGCTTTCTTTCACTCCTTGAGGATGCTTGCACCCTCCTTGGTAGTCGACCCGCCCGACGAGTCACTCACCCTTCGGATAGTCTTCCACGCATCAGACAAACCTCCCGTAGACTCGATGAGAGAGTTACGCCCAAAGTTGAGCGTGCCTAGGCTGGGAGACGGGCTAGGGTTGTTGGCTTCGATCTTGGTGTGCACGCCTAGCTGTTGTCCGTCAAAGGGGTTTGTGCGTGTCGCGCTGCTGGAGCTGCTGCCGAGGCGTGGTTGTTCTTCGGTTGTTCGTCGTCGACGCCAGAGGAAGAAGGCTACAGCGAGGGCGAGGGCGACTCCTAGTATGACGCCAATTGCGATGCCGGCCTTTGCGCCCGTGGAGAGGCCGCCCTTGTTGCCTGAGCTTCCTTCGTCGCTGTCGGATCCATCCTTGTCCGAGCTCTTGTCGCTTCCACTTCCGCTGCTTCCGTCGCTGTCGTCGTCATCGTCCTCGCTGTTGATATAATCCTCCGGGTTTCCCTCAGTGTTCTCAATGCCTCCAGTACTTGACTTTCTCTCCTTCTCCTCGTGGTCTCCAACACATGTGTATTTTCCCTCGACAATCTTCTTGATGTTCTCATCGAACCAGCTGCAATCCATGGACTTGTCACCCTGGACCTTGAAGTCACCCTCGACCTTTTCCAGGTTAAAGAACTCGACGTTGGTGAATGAACCCTTGATCGAGATGGTGCCGGCAGTCTTGAGAGCGTTGGCCGTAATGTTGGTGAGTTCATCGTTGCCGCTAATGTCCATCTCCTGCACATAAGTCACTCTGGGAAGAGCAAAAGTTGTTAGAGACGGGTTGTCCTCGACGGTGATGGTGCCCTCGAGGTTCTTGATAAGGGGAATCGTGAGGTCCTCGAGCGCTGTCGACTGGAACGTGAGAGAACCCTTGACCTTGCTCAACGAAGCAAACCCAATCTTGCTCACATCCTCAAACGTCGAAGTCGCAGTCGTGTTGCCGTTTCCGAGAGACGAAAGCCTAGGGAACATGACAACGGGCTTGACTCCGTTGGCAGTGACCGAAATGGTTCCCGCAAACTCGAGAGCCGAGAGGCTAATCTTGGTGAACGCGCTGTTCTTGTAGATGGTGACGTCTCCCTTGACGGTCTTGAGCTTGGGGAAGGAAATCTTCTCCAGAGCAGAGTTTTGCGAAATAGCAAAACCCTTGTTTGCTGTTGTGAGAGCACCAGCCACAAGCTCCTTCATATCCCCGTTCGCATCGATGGAAAAGTCACCATCCACCGTGTGAATCCCATTCAACTCCAATTCCTCCACTTGAGTGTCAGTGACTCTCACCATAGAGCCCACCGTCACATCCTTGTCGTGCTCAATCGAGAGCTTTGCGAATCCTCCAGTAATGACATAGTTCTTGCCCACTTCCTCCAACGCCTTAAAAGATAGATCGAACTCGTCGATTGTGCTTCCTGAACCTGTGTTCCATAACGAGAATTCGCCTTCAACAGTCTTGAGGTCGGATGCCGTGACCACCGTCTTCTTGGAATGCTTGTGAGGGTAGATGACAAGGTCGCCAGTGAGGGAACTGATATCGCCGAGGTCGACTGAGGCCTTGTCGGATGGCCAGGCGGATGGATCGCTATCGAAGAGGAGAGACAATGAGCCGTCGATGTCTGTACAAGAAGAAACTCCTTTCGTATCGTCGGGTGAATCGATAATAGTATAGTTGCCAGAAATGTCGCAGTCTAGACGCGTCGAAACCGTGTCAGCCGAGACAATACAATGTGTTAGTCGAACTCACCAGCTGCTGCGAAGCGTCCTGAAAGGAGGAATGACATCGCCACAAAGGCGATGCGACTTGTCGGAGCCATGATAGACCCTTTGCCCTCCCGATATCGACTCCCTGGAAGCCCTACAAATGAAGTTATCCAGAGACTCGGTCCAGTTGACAAGAGACCAGACCACTGGCCGGGAGGGGAGGAACAGCTTTCTTTTATTCATCTCGCCTAAAAGCTACCCCCCTGGTCCCCTGGCGCGGCCATTTGAGGCAGCAGGGTAAATTAGCTCACGCCACGATGCGACGCTAAAAAGGGGTCCTTTCCGGTGAGAGCGAAAAGACTACGCCAAGGTGGAAACCGGACTGGTTCGTATTAGGAGCAATACCCGAACGTTTAGACCATGCGCTCTTGACCAGAGAGACAGAGAAAGAGGCGAGACAGGTCTAACGAACGGGGTGGCTTGAAGATGGTGTTGATTATGAGCGCATCATCTCGGTATTGAAGGTGTTTGGGGAAGTTCGATTGCTGAAACATTGCTTCTAGCTGCCGTTAGCGTCCCTTCTTGGCTGATGCAGTGGAAATGAGCAACTGCAACGGCATTAATGCGAGATACGTATTGGTCATCCACCACCGTGTTTTATGCGACAGCCTCAACTTTTGACGGGGGGATTTATGCAATGCTTATTTTTAGACAATTCTGAAACTATCACAAGTGATGGAGAATGTGAATGGCTCCTGACGTGTCCTGCGTGTGAAGAGAGTTTCCAGTGGTCAATAGGGGAAGCAAACGATTGGCAGTAGACCTGCAGGCTCCAAACGAGAGGCGCGCAAACCAACATCCCATTGTTACGAGTTCATTCATCCACCAACTCACAGCCTTACGTCGGCACTTGGTACGGAAAATGGTGGATCCTATGTCGATCTAGCTAACGATGAGATGGAATCGTTTCAACAAAATCTCATTGTCATTTGTCGCTGATCAGCATCTCGGCTGAAATTCGAAGCGGCCCAACGGATCTAACCTCTCTATCCGAGAAGCTGCTTTCGCTACCAACTCGTTGGCCGAAATGAGCATTTCTCGGCTCCGGAGACACCTTGCAAGGTTGTCGAAACGTGAAGGAGATGTCCGAGGGAGTAAAAGGGTATTAATAGGCCATTTCCATTCGTCTATTCCGTCTATTATCTGCTTCAAAACACAAGAAATGTCTTGGCCTTTAGTTTATTAAGGACGTCTTCGGGCGGATGTCATTCTAATCACAGCGGTCGGTCCCTTAACGCTTCCTCCTCCAAACTATGAGTGCCTACCTCCCCATACGTGCGCCACCATAAATACCCGTTGCCCCGGGAGTCTTTGCAGAAGCAATCCGTTTGACTGCGATAAAAGGTCAGCACGAGTATTCCTACAATTGCAATTTTGGAATACAAACATTTTTCCCAAGTAAGAGGTTCTTTAAGGTCTTTGACAGCATCCCTCCAAACGCGAGCGCACCAACAAGTGACAAGTAGATCAAACAGTTTCTCTTCAACCGTAGCCTTGATAGAGAGTCGAGGCGGCTCTTCAATCTTACCCTCCTTGTCGCGTTGTGGGCGTGTTTCCTCTGCAATGACCTTTCCTTGCGCATCCTTCCAAATTATCGTGTTTGCCCTTCCTCGACTAAGTCGTCCTCGTAAATCAGTATCTGCCTTTAGAAGTCCTTCAACCTTGAAAGAACTTGTAGATAAGCCCTGCGACATGGTAACTTTTGGAAATGTCCTCCTCTGGCTTGTCTGCCCCGTAAGAAGGACATTCTTTCCGTATCCGGCCCCATATTCCCCTTTGCTCACAAACTCGGCTTTAAAGTCGTATATGTGGTCGAGACGAGATTTGAGACTTGGTTCCGAGTCTGAGTTGGTGACTCGATATCGCATCTTTTCGATGCCGTAGACTTCGGTCATGTTGTAGGCTGGGGGACTGTTTAGTTCGTATAGTGTGTGAGAGGGGGCGTATGCGGAGTAGATGCGGCTGTCATCGAGGACTAGAATGGGTAGGTCTTCGGGTGCGGATGGTTCTTGTTGATGGGTGGCATCATAGGATGGAGGTTGCTGTTGCTCGATAGGTTGCTGTTCAACCTCTGTAGACTCCTCAGCCCTCTTGAGATTTTCCTTTTCCATGATTGCTTTCTGGCAGGTAAAAGCGCGTATTGACGAGTGAATTTAGATGTAAACAAAAATCATAAAGTTGAATGTAGTGCAAGTAAGCTCAATACAAACGTTTGACAGGAAAGCGATGACGTATATATACACATGCGTTGGAAACACAGCCTGAAATCCCACATGGGCCTGAATCAGTCCAAGGTCATGAGATTTGTCCAAGTTTGGTAAATCCGAGCGCTCTATGGTCGCATTTACGACCTTCCAGTCATGGCGTCTTGGCAAGGCGTGTAAAAGCCTCAAACTTCGTGCTGCGGTTTACGCCCGGGTAAGCTGTATGGCTGCTGCGCAAGCGAGCTCGAAATCCATCCATGTCTTGGCATTGATCCTGTCACCGTTTTTTGTGCCTAACCGCGGAGATGATTAACTCGGGCTTTTCGTTTCATGGAATTGAACGGGATTCAATATGACAGAGACATATGTTTTCGAGAATGTCAAGATGCTTGCCAAGGAGGACTTGTCTGGCAACGTGACATCTCTTCTCAATAATCCTTGGCATGGTGACCGCAAGGAATGAACCTGGTCTGAACAGCTTGATATTGAATTAATAAACTCTCTTCATTATTTGATTCCGAAATTTTAGAAGATAGATACCTTTATCTGTGCCTGACTGACTAACCAGGCCCAATATGGTCTTTTCCAGTTGCTGTCGACGAATCGTAATTTAGGTAATACATCCATAGCTTTCTATTCTAACCAGGACACGAAGTGGATTCGGAACCTATTTAGAGGTTTATACTATATAAGATAAATAATTTTATTTAAAAGGTTGACTGGAGGATTTAAGCGTTGCCGTTCATCTATAACTATAGAAAGGAGTATTCCCTACATGGCAGCAATACTCGAGATAGGTCTCAACTAGTTAAGCCATATGTCCTTTCACTATGCTATTGATTACTAAATACTATTTTACCCTTATTTCAAGGTTTCTTATTCTTTGTCGCCCTCCGGGACTCCATCAACTACCGATGCCTCCGATGCCGGCCCGATGAATTTGTGTACCCGGCCCGATAAATGTAACCCCGGCCCGATGAACTTATATTTGACAACTCCGAGACGAAACACCAGCAACTAAAATCCGTTCCCGTTTTGGGAGCTGAGCTCCTGCTGTTCCAAGCAGTCCGAGTTTCGGGTTAGGCAGAAACAAGGCTGATTGCTCTCTTTGGTCTTGAATAGTATGGAATAATGCAATCAAATTCAACTATCCGAGCAAAGTATCTTAGCCGCACGCACTGCTGGTGGGGTTATCATGGATGCCTCTCACATCAGCATCCATCCATAGATACCCAAACTTTACCATGACCCGCTGGCACTTCCCATCCTGCCAAACCCCTATCGTTTGGGTCGGTGAGGATTCCGTCCCCGCATGCAAGTCCTGTGGTGCTTCCGCTCGTGAGCATCTCCAACAGCTGAGGGAGCATCCTTCCAACCCGGTTCCTCCGTTGCCGCCTGATGAAAAGCCAGGGCAGCTGCATCTCTACTGGCCATCGAGCGTATCCTATACACGACAGGAGACTACCGCATCAACAGGAAAGATTCATGACTCTCTTCAAGTACCCAACGCGACTTCGACGACGCAAAAGTCTCTAATCCATGGGTGCACTCTGGCCAAAGATGAGTTTCGGCTTATATGCCTCACGGCCGAGAAGGACTTACCAGCGGACGTGATTCACTTGTCATTGGAGACGTATAGCTTTGACAGTTTCCCCGACTATGAGGCTGTCTCTTATACCTGGGGAGGCGAAGATGGAGACGGCACCTTGTGAGTGCACAGCCAAACACTGAATAGCTTACATATCTCAAACCTTCTCTAGGCGGCATCCAATCTACATTGGCGAACACTGGGATATTCTCCTCCAGACCCGCAACTGCTGCGCAATGCTCCGCTACCTCCGTCCCCGGAGAGGAATACGAATGGTCTGGGTCGACGCCATATGTATCAACCAGGAAGACATGCAGGAGAGAGGTGACCACGTCGCCAGGATGGACCAGATCTACACGGGATGCTCTCAAGTCTTTCTCTGGCTCGGTGATGACATAGCATTCAGGAAGCCGGGTGTTTATCCCCCACGCCTCCCTCTTCACGAACTCGAAAACCTGGAGGAGCTGCAACTTCCAAGTAAGAAAAGGCGACTCAACATTCGAAGCCTTTTCGACAGAAGGTATTTCAGCAGGGTGTGGATCATCCAAGAACTCATCCTTCCACCACGCATCGCCATCCCTATCGGAGACAAGATCTTCTGGGCTGACCCTTCCACGCCGGCGCACTTTGAGCGCCTGTCGAGCCGTGACTGGGTATGGGAGCATACCAGAGCACCATGGTTCCAGCATGTGACCCGAGGCTCCCTCATGCAAGAGAATCTCTCCGAACTCTTGACGCTCACCTGGAAGAGTCAGTCGTCCGACATCCGGGACAAATTCTACGGAGTAATGGGTCTCTCTTCTATAAAGGCGGGCATTAAGATCCGTCCTGACTATGGAATATCTCTCCAGCATCTCCTAATTGGCTTCTTCGCCCACTGCATCATCAGTGGAGACACACCTGAGTTGCTCCTCAAGGCAGCGGGTGTATCAGCTGAGGCCGGCATGCCCTCCTGGATGCCCCTTTGGAAGGGAGACGCTTGGCAAGAGCTGTTTAGGAGCTATGGCGAAGAGAATCCGACCTGGATAAAGGTGGGAGATTGGCTCCTCGAAGAGAAGAGCCTCATGCTCAGAGCAGGGGGCTTTTGGGGGAGGGATGACATATCCAATATGGTGCGGTTCATTCCCCGATCTCTCTTTAACAAGAAAGGAAGCTCGGAAAAAACCGTCTTTGACAGAAGGCCTTGGCATCAGGATGCGACCGTGGACGCCGACAACGGGGCCATGTCTCTCAACCTGACGAGGCTAGTATCGGTCAAGGACCGCCCGACCAGAGGTTTTACTGGCAAGAAAGGATGGTACAGGATCTACTACAGTACTTATTACCGCCAAATTGGGAGCTACATCTACGTCACGAGTCAAAGCCAGCTGGAGGAGGTGGTCGAGGCTGGAGATGACATCTTTCTCCTCGACACCAATGTCCGGACGCCTATCTATCTGATCCTGCGCAAGACGGACAACCCCAGAGAGTTCCGTCTGATAGCAGTCTGTCCTCATCTGGCCTTTTTGTTTACGGGATCTTCCATCGATGCCATCCCGCATTGGGGACTGCTCCCCCTGGATGACCTCCAGGAGAGCCTACACACAGACCTCACGCGTCTGCGCGGGTTCTACAACCACGAAGTATCTGGCCCCGTGGATAGCGAATATCAGGTCATCCGAAAGCGATTTCTCTTCCTAGGGAGGCGCGGTCAGGTCACGTTCAAAGAAGTGCTGCCTCTCCTGTTGGGAATTGCAAGAGACGAGCACAAGCACAAGTTCAAGTCGTGGAGGAGCTTCCAGGAACTATATCTGGAATCGATTGATCCCAAGTTCCGACCGCGCGTACTCAACGGCATTTGCGAACTGTCCCTCGACGTGGAGGACAAGGAGGAGATTAATAACCTCGGAGACTGCCACGCACGTGGTGGCATAGAGATGAAAGGCTGGACCAAGGGGCCAGCCGAGGAGAATGCGCGCAGAGTTGTGCTGAGGCGCGACATGGGCGTCGTTAAATCGGATCTAAGGGACATGGTTTCTGAATCGAGATTACCGGATGGAGAGGACTTGATGGAGTTTTTGGATAAGATAGTGGATAGACTCGAGGATGAGGATGTTGGAGAGCACATCATGACGGGGCCGGTTGAGGAGGACCACTTCCGAGGCGGGCTACATTTTGGGCTTAATGGGGTGTTTGAGAAGTTTGGACTTGATGGGAGTACCTTTAGAGTGCGTATAGTGTAACTGAAGCCCGGCCCGAGATGGGATAACTGAGCCCGAAGATCGCGTATAGTATAACGCTCGTTTCATAATACCATGGCAATTTACGACAAATGCATTCTTCTATTTACTTTTGCTACTACTTGATCTAAAACTCCTCCGCAGTCAACCCAACATTCCGCTCCTTGGCAAGTCTCAAAAGCTGTTGACCAATAGCCAAATCCATAACACCCGTTCCGACGCTCTTATAGATGACGAAACCAGTCTCGAGCCACTTTGTAAGATCATCTGGCTTCTCAGTGTTCTTTGTCTGAAGAAGTTGTCCAATCTCGAGCATCTTCTCCGTCGGAATCTCAGCCTTGACCAACTCTCCAGCTTCTTGCAGACATCCGTCACGGCTGTCGACAGCAACGGAACCTCCTTGGTATCCGGAAGAGGCGAAAACGCTAGAGGGATCCACCACTTGCTTCAAGAGCTCTGGGTCGATTTCTTGCATGTCTAGTCTGTAGGAGCCGATGGCTGCAAAGAATCGTGTCTTGCTCAGGGCCTTCTCGGAAGTGAGGTATTTGGCGGGGAACAAGGGTTGTGTGCTCGGTGTTGTGAAGAAGAGGACGTTGGCATCGACCACCAGCGACTCAAGAGCTGCGTCACGGTCTCCTTGGGGATCAAAAGCCTTGAGGTCGATGTGAGAAGGCCATGGAGAGTTCTTGTTAGACTTGAGCGAATCGATCAACTCTTGTGTTCGCTGAGCTGATCGGTTGACGATGGTAACGCTCTTGATATCCTTTTCCTTAAGAAGAAGGGCCAATCGAATATGCCAGAGGGCTTGCTTGCCCGCACCAAAAACAACAATGTTCTCAGTGTTTTTGCGGAATCGATAAGGAAGCATAGAACCCAGAGCAGTACGGAAAGCAGTAAGAGCAGCAGCATTCAAAGTACCGATAGCTTGACCCCTAGCATCGCACAGAGTAAGAACACTCTTCAGACCGGGCTCTGAAGGCTTGAGCTTCTCAGCTGGAGTGATGCCGACAATCTTGACACCCAGAAGCTGGTCGGTGGTTCCGGGCATGAATAAGCTGACTTGATCATCTCGGCTGACGACGGCGCGATGAGGCTGATACTGCTGCTCATTGTTGCAAGAGTATTGAATAAGTGCTCGTTCGAGTGCATTGGCAAGATCAACTACATCTGAAGACGACAGGTTGTCGAGGATGTGGTTAACGTTGTTATCAGAAAGAACAGTAAAAGCCATGATGTGTTGCTTGTTTGCTGAGATGGGATGATTGCTGTAGGAAGGTTGGCTAGCACCAGGTCTATAAAAACGTCCAATGAAACTGAGGCCTTTATCGATGAGGCAGGACATTCCGGCATCGGACTCGGGCTGTGTCGGCTTTGCTGATAATCCATGTTTGGGTGGGGAAATGCCCATGGGAATGTCGGCACATGGGGCCGACTTTTTGGAATCTGCTGAGACTGGAGGAAACCTTGTTTAGTATTCTCTGAATACCTTCTACGTAGAATTTATGATTGATGAAGTATCCCAAATCTATATAAATATGTTCGTTACGGTCGTGAAATTGTGTCTTGCGCCCCTCTCGCGGAGACATGCCTGACCTGCTACCGAGTGCTGACTATCACATTCTGTTGCCGGAATTGGTTACCCTTTTCATAAACTTCAAGATAACTGCCAGTGTTTCTCCATTTGTAAGCTGTTGATATACATCATATCTGCTCGGATGCTTCCTCCGCGATATACTTAAAAAGCCCCGAGTGATGATGGCCTTCCTTTGACTCGAGTCGGTCCGGGCAAGGTACTCAATCGTTTTATTTGCCTATTCGACCATGATTCGGCTATATGGCGCTGTCCGCAACTTTTGCATCGCATAGGACCATTGCATTTTTTTTTTCAAGACAGTTGATTGAAGGGAAAACTCATGAGTATTCATCATCTATCTCAATATCTAACAACATGGCATAAATCAGAATCGGCTGGCTCGCATCATAGGCAACCTCCCTGTTCGAAGTACAAGATCATCGACATAAAGAGAGAAGGAAAAAAACAAGTTCGAACCCTAGTAGGGGATCAAGGTTCATGACGATCTTCTACCACTGTTTTACCTCTCTCGCTGACTGGGCAACTCATAACCCTGCTCAGTAGAAAAGGTAGTGTCCAACTTGTGGATCTCACGCTTCAAAGACCTAGTCTTGATACCAACGACAAGAAGGATCAGAGTGACTAGCATCTCAGGTACAACATTGAGACACACCTCGACCGCCTTGGAGGTCAGGAAGCCTGAAGTCGGGTCTGAGATCTTGAGCTGGAGGAAGGCGATGGCGTAGCCGAGTCGAAGGCCCGTGATCGGCATTGTCAACAAGGCGCCGTTCAGAAGCTAAAGAAGACGACCAGTTAGTATTAGTACATCAAAAAGGATAGGATGGGCTTACCAGTCTACCACCCGACATTGAGGGTACAGGTCCAACCGTCGATGTGGATCTGGACTTTGCAAGAGACCACAAAGCCCAAAGCACCAGCAGGACCCAAGACAGAGCGACCAGAGCAGAAGCAACATTGAGGAGTATCTTCATTGTCGAAATCGACTCTCCCTTCTGCAGATTGATGACGGAAACAATGATTAAGACCATTGCGATTCCGACAAGGGTATGATATTGAACTTCGAGTAGGACGTCGAGCTTTCTGTTGAGTCGAGGGTTCGTCGCTCGTCGTCTGCAATGGAAAGTTAGACAAGCTTTCTTGGCTCGGTATAGAAATGCTTACGCCTCATGTAGAACACCCGATGCAGCCAAGAGCAAAGGAGACAGGCCAATGCTGCTGAGAATAATCGATCCGGTTGAAGTGTTGGAGCCATGAAGGCCGATGCCTCCAGTAGCTATTCTGAGGACACAAAAGGTCTGGACGTAGAACCAGCCAAGGAAACCAACTTTGCCATGCTTGAAAAGGCAGTACAAGGCAGGTTGGGCAAAGATGATGTAGATGGCGAGCTTGGCCGCTGAGATGGAGTCTGTCATATTGAAAGGGTGGGGATTATTGGATGTGAAAGGTGATATGAAGATGGAGCTTGAAGTAGAGAATGTCTTGGAGGATACTTTCTATAAACTTCCCGAATACACAGAGCTCATATATAGTTAATCTCTTGGCTCCCTCTTCCTTGCATTCTTACACCCAGCTTCATCAATTTGGGGTTAATCCTGAGGATCTGCAGTCGTAGGGCTGCGCCACGCACACCCAAAGAGTTAAACGATAGCGAGAAAGGCAGGGCCCTTAGCGTGGTGGGCTGGCTCAGACCTCTTAAACGAGAGGAAATCGGTAGGGCTGTTTCATGAGTTGCGTAATCTCGTCGTTTTATTCAGTCGTCATCAGTGAATACTACTTGCTCTTCCAGCACTTGCTTAGGCCAACGAAGTGACCCCTGCCATTCCTCCGGCACCACCTCGATGATTGCCTGCAGCTCACGAGGCCCAGAATCCCCTATCCACCAGAAGCTGCGCAGCATGGCCATCAGGGCAAAGTAATTGGCCAGAATTACAAGTGCCCGGGGACGTTGCTCTTCCACCAGGTCTACATAGCGCTTGTGGACCATCATGGGGAAGACGACGACCCTTCTTCCCACGGTCGCTGCGGGTTGGCGCTCGTTCATGGACTTCCAGATACCCCCGATGAAACTGAGTGCTCCTCCATACGCTGCTTCTATCTCAGAATCCCAACTCTCCTCCAGCTCATGCGGCTCCTCACGACGCATCAAGTGCATCAAGTCCCGCCGTAGTTCCTCATTCTTGTTATCGCCGAGATAATCCGACACGACGTCGATCATTTTGAATGCCACAGAATCGGGTCTGTTTTTGATGAGATCCCAGGATTTCCGATACACAGCTGTACTGCTCCCGCTGATGCGTAGCCAGTTGATAGGCGGGACGTATGGATCCAGAACTCGTTGCTGGATTTTAACGAAGCCGTATAGACGTAGCATACTTGATACCAAGCAGACGGCATCTACATTTTCTTGACTCATTGTCTCAATGTCTTTGTGATGCTCGCGGAGAGCCATGTTGAGATATGTGCGACATGTCTCAGCGGCTTCCTTGTCGGTGTACTTGCTGCGATATTCATTGTGAAGAGAAACCACCATGAACATGGCGTAGAGGATAGAATCCGAAGTCAATGCCCTCTTGCAGAGACTGTTCACCCAGAATTCGTAGGCAATGTCGTCCATGCAAGTGGATGGACCAGTGTCAGTGATGTATTGGTAGAATAGCCGATGCTCAAGCTTTCTCCGCTCTGCAGACTCGGGAGGATCTACGATCCTGTCATCTGCAAGAAATGGCCGCGTAGATCCATCAGATGCTTGAGAGCTAGGCGACTTGGCGCGATCGTACACGCAGTCTAACTCCAGTCGAGTACAATTGGAACATATCGGCTTGGCCTCATCACACTGGGTGATTGTTAGCGAACATGGGGATCCCAACCACTATAATTTGACGCAACTTGCCTTGACACGACGGGCTCTACACCGCTGACAACCTGTCCTTGATTTCTTATGAAACAGCTTCGCAGGGCGTTTCTTGACGGGTGGTGGCTTCGATTGCCGAATGCTGAGATTGGCTATACCGCTTGGATCCATGGTGACAGATGCATGCAGTTCCAAGGATTGTCACGCAAGTAAGCCACGTTTGTGAGAAGAAACAGATGGAGGTTTAAACGATAACGATCGTTCAAGAGGGAACCAAAAGAAAAGTTAAACGAGAACGAGTTGATCGTCGTCAGCGACGTGCCGATTTCCGGACGGGAATAGTGCTGACTGAGCTTTGATTCTGTAATTTGATTCGCTGATGGGACGGTAAACGGCTTCACGGCAATTTAGTGTCCTCGCTTGGTTGTCGGTGACAAGGTCGTTATCGTTCATACAGGGATTGAAGTGGGCTATGTTGCGACGTTAAACGGAAAACTACTTTGTTTGGATATATACGATTAGAAATGAGTATATAGCTTGGCAGTTTCAACATGATCAACTTGTCCAATCTAGAATCATCCTGTCCATCACTATTTAATCTCCTAAATCCTTCTATACTACCTATTTTCATACCGACACTTTATACTCCTTTTCCTTCGCTGCGAAAAACATCATGTCTGGAGAAGGTCTCGATCCTCTTAAGCGATACATTGTCAAGGGCATAGCCGCTGGCGTTGGCTTAGCATCTGAGAGCATAACTTCTTACAAGGAACGTCGCAAGGCTTCATCATCACCGTCAAATTCCGAAAATGGTGCAGCTTCAGTTCGATCCTTGCCAACTTCAACCGATACCCCAGCTACTAGCGTCTATGAACTCCCTGCTGATCCCAAGACTCGACAAGATGAGGATGCTCAGTGGGAACTTGATGAAGCACAGGATGAACTGCTGCCACAGTATGAACAACAGCAAGAGACAAGTTCCACCTCCGATCTAGGTCAAGATCTCATCAACAGATATCCTGCCCCTTCATATACCGAGACCAGGGGGAAACTATCTCAACCCGTCATTCTTCCTCAACGAAGACCAAAGACACGCAGACGAGGCTTCATCAGAGCATATGCCCCAGCTTTGAACGACACTGGCATAACCCAAGAAATGTTTCTCGATTTTCTCGAGACGTTCCACAAATCTACGCAAGCATCACCGTGGATCGATGCCATCAATTATGCTGCCATGCCTCTTTCACTCATCCCTCATTTCCCAATGGTTGTCGGATTAGCAATCCAGGCCACGCTCATTGTAGCAAAGGACATACAAAACAGAACAAGGACGAATGCATTCTTGGACAAAGCGAACAACGAATTCTTCGGACCTCGTGGACTCTACTGTCTCATCATGACATATAGTCCCGAGACAGACAAGCCTCATGGATCTGCCGACTTCTCTTCTACGATTGCCACCTCCCAGAATCCTTCAACAAGTCAAAAGATGTTTGGAAAACTCAAGGAGTCAAAGGGCAAGACGTATGGGGAAATCGAGCTGCCCGAAGCCGCGCCTCTTGTATTTCCAATTCTTGAAGATCCCGCTGTAGTAAGCGATGCACCAAAGTCGACCAAGGAAAAGTTGGAAGGTACTCAGAACTACGTGAGAGAATACTTTGACAAGAGGGCACAAGCAAAGTTTGCTGCCAAGAACGACGGAAGTTCTCTTGTTCAGGGTCAAACTCCCAAGTTCACCTCTCGATATGCCGATCCCACTCATCCCGCAAGCAGTGGATCTTTCAGATCGCTGATCACGGGAGGTCATATTAATCCTCCTCCTATGACTCGACAAGAGCGTATGGCGGGTGCTATGGGTAACTGGTGTTCGAGTTATGATGCCAGACAGCCAGGGGCGAAATATACTCTGAAGGATCATGTGTCCCGGACAAGAGGCATGATGTCACTGGGGGCACCGAGGGGTGGACATGCTCCCTATGGTGGACAACCTGCTGAGCCAGCTATGGGTATGAGGCCGGGTCTTGGATCACGTATGAGTGGAGACCCAGACAAGATGCAAGTTGGACCGCTTTCAGTTCCATCACCAGGAGCAATGGTGAAGAAGGTAGTAAAGAAGGTTAGTCAAGTCTCTTGATGTCAGAAGCGTCATAAGCTAACATGGAATTAGAATATCCTGTACTTGATGGTAGTCAACTTGCCAACGGACGAGGAGTTGGCTCAAGCTACAGAAGAACTCGAGAAAAGGAGAAAGGAGGGCGCCAAGATATCTAACATTGTCAAGAGGTTTTCGGATTATTAATGCCTTGTATTTTGGTATAGAGGTGGTCAAATCAGGAGTTGGTTGGAGGCAACTGCGTGTATTATATGGCACGCCCAGGCGACTTGGCTTTTACAAGGGTTCAATTTTAGAATAGAATATCACCCTTAGTGACGGGTATATATCACATGATATCGCCTTTTCTATCCGTCTCATGAGCTGAGCCCATCTCTTTCCGTCTCCTTGGCGTCGGCGCTCTTAAGATTGGGGCTGAAAGCCGCTTCTTCAACAGCAACCTGAGAAGCCGGATCCACGGTTTGAGGACTAGATAAAGTTAGCGCATGTGTACTATAAGACGATTCTCGTAACTTACTCTCGTCTCTTGAGATACTGGTTCAGTAGATGCGTCGCAATGACCAGCGTGACGGAACATCCAAGCGAGAAGGAAAAGCCCTTGACGAAATGAGGAGCCTCGACCGTCTTGTAAACCAACAACGGCGTCCACGCTGTGGATGACTGGGCGATGGCAGTAATGAGAACAAGTGCAAAGGACCGCTCGGCAGGAGATGTTCTCAGTTGTGTATTGACCCAGCCGTGAAGTGCCGGTGCCATGGCATTGGCGGAGTAGATGGTTGAGAAAGCAAACCATTTCGCAGCTTCAGGGACGTTCCAGACGATAAGAATAATGAGACCGATGATATTCCAGGTATACGCAGCCGTGATAGCCCAAGCAGGTCCAAGATATAAATCAGAGGCAAAAGACACGAGCAGGACGTAGAAGATACCCAGCGCCGGAGCAATGGTGCCGAGTTCATTAATGCGGGCCTTGGTATAGCGCTCAAGAGACTTGATCCAGAGCAGAAAACTTCCAGAGCTAGTGTGCAACTGAGAGTTCCAGAAAAGGACATCGAGAAGTATGATTGTCCAGAACTGCGGTTTCATGGCGATCCGCTTGAGAGTGTTCAAGCCAAGCTTGCCGTGGGACTGATGACCAGCACGAGATAGTCGCTCGGTGCTTAGGTCGATGTCTTCTTGGGATAGACACATTCGGTTGGGCTGCTCGGGAGTACCTGGGATGACGAAATATCCGAGAATGCCGATCGGGATGGTGATGATGGCGCAGATGATGTACATCCAGCGCCAACCGGCGAGACCATGGACGCCGTCAAGCTGGGCTGAGGCTCCGGCTTGAATGAGACCAGCAGTGAGGGTTCCTAGGTATAGACCGATGTAAAATATGCCTCCTCGTCTGGCTAGTTCATCTCCCCGGTACCACGCTCCTAAATGACATTAGTATGAGAAGATGGACACCCATGTCGGGTCACCTACCAAGAAGATAGTTGACAGCAGGAAAGAAAGCAGCCTATCCTCATGTTAGTTAACGCAAAAAGACAGAGAACGCGTTTACTAACCTCGAACCATCCAACAAGGAATCGGTAAGCAGCGAGCTCAGCAAATCCAGTGACTCGATATTGCAAAAGTGTGAAGACGCCCCAAAGAATGTCGAGAGCGGGTATCAACCAATGCATCGGTATATAAGTGAGCAAGAACATCAAAGGAATCTGTCCAGTGACAGCGCCGACGACGTAAAAGGTCTGTAGCTTGACTAATTCATTGCCCTCGAACTTGAGATCCTCCTTCATACCTGAGACGTAGGCATTGTCTACAACCGTTAGTCAAGTCTAAGAAGGTGGTGATAGTTACTCACTCAAGTTGGACTGATCCATATACTTGACCCAGTATGCCAAGACAGCGTAGGGCACGATGAGGAGATCGAGCTTGGTGATGAGCTTCCGCTCCCGCGGGCTATCGCCATCAGCGAACCACTTAAACCAGCCGCCTCGAGATTTGTTGGCCATGTTGAAACCGTGACTAGTGCAAATGAATACAAAAGTTGGGCTGAGAACTGGAAGGGCAGGCCTAGGATGGAAGCATTTAAGTACTCTCTGACAAATTTTGCTGGCTCTCACTGGACTCCATTATCACGGCCCTGGGACAGCTTCTTACATGACCTGGCGTTCTAGATCGAACCAGAAGCATGCTATAGACTATCTAGACGTTGGATCTATCCCAATCCTGCAAGAGATCAATTGCATCATCGCAAGGTTATCTGATGCAAGCTAATCTAAAAAGCCTATATCGACCGAGCTTCTTGTCACACGCACGTGGAATACCCAAAGACAACCTATGACTGACAAGAACCGTGGATACGCGCCGCAGTGGACAGATCAGTTAGATAGGGTGCGGCTCCGCGGCCGCAACAAAACTTGTGCGGCTCCGACAAATCGGTTCATCTACCTGTACCCAGTTCACAGTGGGCCCGGTTGAACATGGTCCATCGGAAAGAGACCGGCTTCGTTAGTGAAGTTTGAAGAGGGAGGTCTTGTCCTCTTGGATGGAAAGGATATTGCGTGCTTGTGGCTAGAAGCTGGCTGGAAGCTTGACGGTTGAACTGGGCTGAGAACTAACGAACTGCATCACAACTAACGACAACGCCGTTACTGGAGAAAACTCGTATTTGAATCACTGTCTTAATCAGAAATTGACAGCAGATGGAAGTTGGCACTGGCCCACGTCTGAGACCAGTCGTGTCACTTCCAGACCGGCTCCGATCCCGGTCCAACCCTGATGAACCCGTACATGATCAGACAATAACCAACATGGCGTGAAGCCGAGAAATAAGCTAACAGAAAAGCTTGAAACTTTATTTTGCCATTAGCAAGGGGCCATGTCCAAGGTCATGACCACCAAAGAGTGGATAATTCAGGGGATCCGCAAGACAGACGAGGTGCCAGAACCGTCTCCTATCTTGACCAAAAGGAGTAATCCGTGAGTCATCAAGGACTGAGTAGATATCGCGCATCCTGTCTAGCGAGAACACGACAAAACTCTTTCAACCAGATCCCATGCTCTTTGTATTCTTCTGGGAGTCTGTCCACTACTTCCTCGGTCCAGGAGATTACCATGTTTTTGCGACCTGGACACTTTGGCTCGTCTGATAGTGCGAGGACAGATCTACCGATGATGTAGTCCAGTAGAAACATGTGGATTATGAGGAGTTGGCCAACGTGGTTGCTTGGGTCGACGAAGGACTGGAAGGTTTCGGTGCCTAAGTAGCTGGGTATCATGAAAAGGGTGACGAATTCCTTCCAAGCTGATGAGTTTAGTCAGTAGTGATATCGGCTCGCTTTTTGCTGTACTCACCCTCCACTGAAGAAGTCGGGAGCCAGGATATGGCCTTGATCATGGATTCACAGTAAATCTTTTCACATTCCGTCCGACAACGAGTTTCAAGAGCCAAAGCAGAACTTTTAAATCCCTCAATCATCTTCATATCCTTAGGTTGATCAGTAATAATATCCCGAATATTATCGATATGTGCATCCGGAGTCCAAGTTCTAAACACAGACCGATGATATTCAGGCATCATGGCAGTCGAGACAAGCGTAGCCCCTCTTGACATGACAAGGTACTCTGTCATTCCGTGTGGCATGAGACAAGATTGTGCAGCTATGCACATTAGTGCCGCAAATAGAGCATCTCTGTCGGCGATGCTCTTGTGTGAAGTGTCGGCTAGCTGCTGATTTATGAGATTGATGGCTGTGACTCTGTGCTGGAGTGCTTGAGCGTTGTAGTTGACATTGCCGTTTTGCGATAGATGAGAAGCGCCAAGACCGAGTGCAGCATGAGCCAAGTAATTATACTAAAGTCATGTTAGTTATCCACAATCAAATCATGTAGAGAAGCTCTCACGCCGTGAGTCATGGCCGCACACTGCGACCAGATATGATCCCCCCTGAGCGGCAAACTAGGATATGCCACGGTCAAAAACTGATAGTGAAATCTCAGATCATCCAAAGCCAAGCTCGTCAGCGGAGCTCTTGGTGTTTCGGGCAGGGCTTGGCATGCTAGCGGTGGATATTGACATCGCAATCCTAGCCGTGCACATCGTGCGCATCCCGGTTGGCGTTCATCGCATTTGACTCTTCTTCGTTTGCAGTTGAAGCATCCGAGTCGGGATTTGGAATGGCCTCTTCGAGATGGTTGTTGTCGTGTGAGGGTGAGTTGGGTGGGTGTGTCGGAGCTTGATGACACGGAACGCGACTCGATGGATTCTTTATCATGCATGATGGGATCTCAGATCAGGGCTTCTGTGTAGTAGCATGCTGTGTTTGATCAAGAGTAGAGTTAGAGATGCTGGTGGAGTGCAAGACTCGGCACTCGCGTCGTGAAGTTGCAGGGGTAACGGCAATTCTGCCTTGGCGTCAGCGTCAAGATGACTTGTTTCACCTCCTCACGGGCATCATCACGTGCAATGCATACCTGGTACGCCTGGCAAGGCGCGCTGGCGTTGGTGACATGCCTCTGAGCTCTGACTGGCACTAGCGCTAGTCGTCAAAAGCAAACCTTGCTGATGAGCATCTGCTAACCCTAGAGTTGTATGAATCAGCTTGCTCGTCGATGGCAACGATACTCTGAGTATGTGACGTCAATGCCAAAAAGCATTAAATGAATATTTAGACCATCAGAAACTGGGAGATTCTATACTGACGATTTTCGTTCAGCCTTTTTACTCCACAAAAGGTCCGGGGCATGCGATGCTTTAAACATATCGGACGTCGGGGGTAATACAAAATACAGATATATAACATTACCACAATCAGATTCAGATATACCTGAAATAAATACTCAATTGAATGTTGTCTGAGTCCTCGACAACCTAGACATGACCAGACTATCCTGTTTATGCAAAAAGAATGCTCGCTGGGAACAGACTAAAAAAGCGTCCTTGAAGCAGTTGGGTCTTGCGATGGCGAGAGCCATATCAAAACGGACCTAAAAGCCATTTCTACACGTTTTTATCCTTATATCCTTTCTTTGGGATTATTCTCACTTTACTCCTATTGCGTGAGCTGAAGCCTTTCTGTTAGGCTTGTCGTAAAAGGGCGCAGCTTACTAACGACGGACCGATCCAAACAGTGACTCATGGTGGACAACAAGCAACAGCTTCTACTTTACAACCAACGAACTCACTCATACCTCACAAAAATCATCCTAGGCGGCATAACCATGAGCGAGCAACCAGTTGGTCCTCTCACCCCTAAGGGCAAGGCATTGCCACCCTCTCGCGTCTCCCTCGACGGGAAGTACACCTCTTTGGTCCCTCTCGATGTATCCCACGCCGATGCGCTCTTCGAACATCTCGGTGGCGAGGAACACAGTCATCTTTGGACCTACATGTTCGGAGGCCCATATCTTGACCAGGATGACTGGAGAGAGACTCAGAAGGTCTGGAGCAAGAGAGAAGACACAATCTTCTTTACAGTCCTCTCCGGCGCACGAGAAGACCCCCAGTCTGAACCCGTGGGACAAATGTCCTATCTCAACATTGTTCCCGATCAACGACGAATCGAGATTGGCAGTGTAATCCTTGGTGGGAAGCTGAAGCAGACTCGGGCTGCGACTGAGGCATTTTACCTCCTCATCAAGCACGCTTTCGAAGAGCTCGGATATTTGAGAGTCGAATGGAAGGCCAACCACCTTAACAAACCTAGCTTGTCAGCGGCAGAGCGACTTGGATTTGTCTTTGAGGGAATCTTCAGGTAATTTCCAACAGCGAAATTTCACCTGCGCCGGATACTAACGTTTGGCAGGAAGCACATGGTTCTCAAGGGTAGACGCCGAGATACGGCTTGGTTTAGTATTACTGATGATGAGTGGCCGCTTGTCAAGAAAGCTTTCGAGGAGTGGTTGAGTGAGGACAACTTTGATAAGAATGGCAAGCAGATCAAGGCTCTCAAGAGCATCAGGCAAGCCCTGCAGGAAGAATAGAACTGATAGATGTGAAACCTACAGCATGTTGATAGAAGTTGGCGAATGATAGAAAAGAAACCATGAAGGAATGTTGACCTATGGCAGATGAGACATTAAGCAATCTGACGTGGTTCGCCTGATGCTCGGATTTGTGCCAAAATACTACCACTGCCATAGACTGACAAGGTATTGTTCGTTTTTGAATTCGCCATGTCTTTCGGAAATGAAGGACTCAGAAGTCTAAAAACAAAACCTTGTCAAACGGTTATGCTTAAAGCCCGTCCTACCTCCCTCAACCTCGTCACAAAGCATCCGGCCGTTGTCTTACGGCTCTCATCATAAACAGCACTAGCGCAACCCTTTTCCGTCCTTATTTTTATTAGAGATAAATTAGATAAATTATTATCTTAGTTCGCTATTAAAACATCTACATTCTCTCTCTTTTTTTTTTTTGACTGTCCCCTGGATTATTAGGAATCTACGTTGTGCTAACGACAGTCTAGAACACAACGGAAATGACGGAAAAGGCCCCGTTTTTCCCCAGTTGAGGACCCAGGAATCTGACGCAAATGAGCTAAAAGTTCTGGATTCATTCACGGAGAGCCCGTTGTCTCAGGGGTTTGAAAACTTGAATGAAGGGAGGTCCAGGCCCTAACGTCAACACAGATAATAGGCCTCACCCCACACAAGATTCAGTAGTTGAAAACCCGGTCCCCTAGCCTGGTTTATCTCCATGGCTCTGTGTGATCCTTTTCACGAGCACCATCGGAGTCAGCATTCCTCAGTTCGTCCTGCCTGCTGACCAAGGCGCAGCTAGGAAAGTCCCAGCCGCAGCAACCACGGCATGTCCGAGACAATCGGCTCTGCCGGGCAACAGTAGTGACGCCACAGGCTTAAGACGAGTCATGTGGCTATCAGTTTAAGACAAATACGGACCAAAAGGCTCACCGAGGCGTCAACCATGGCGTCCTCATCGAGGCAATCACAGATCTCCCCAGACCAAACTAAACATTAATGATTTCTAATCCGAAGAAAAGGAGACACCACCCTAAAACCGTTCACATCCCGAAGGCTAAAAAGCTTGACTCCGGCTGGCCCCCGGATTTCCTATATCAAGGTTAGGCTACGCCAGTGAGACAGAGGCTTATCAAGTGGTGAAGGGAGGAGGTGAAGATCGGCAAAGCGGCTGGCTGGCTGAAAAAGAAAGTATCCACATCCCGATGAGATCTAGGACCTAATTAGGATGGCTGCCGTAGTGAGATATTTGCTCAAGACCATTGACGGGTAGATCTGATCGTTAGAACGTTATCATGAGCCACAAGAGGAACAACTCTGGAATGTGTTTCTGAGGTAGCAAGACTGAATGATCACATGGGATCCTTAGATCACCAACCAAGGCAGCTTGTGTCTATGCTGTTTCTGATGACATCGTCAAACATATCCCTTCCCCTCCCACATGGAGAGGGGGGTTGGGCATCCCGTGGCGCCGTCGACGGGTGACGGCCCGGTTAGTTTCCGAGTGGAAAATGTTTCATTTTAGACTCGAGATGATCCAATCGATCGGAGCTAATGACAAGAGATCTCACTGCAATGTCGATCACCGTCCCGTTACGGATGACAGTTCACCGCCGCAGGAGAGCTGAGGTCAAACATGGGCGATCAATCGTTATTTTGGGCATGGTTTGTAGGGTTGTGATGAGACATGTTTGCAATCTGCAAGATGAGATCGGTTTGGAGATGTGATTGTAGACGTAGTATTAAAGGGGATGTTGCAGCGGACTCAGACAGCCAAGAGTGTCTTTTCGTCCTGTCCATCCTTCTCTCGCTTTCTGCACGTCTCAGTATCAAAAAGATGCCTACCCAAAAATCAATTGTGGATTTCCTGCGAAAAGTCGTCTCTATATACGACCGAGAGGAGCAGGGCTACCCTCCTCCAGTGACCAACCCTGGAAATGTTCCACCCGAAGGTCCAGGCATTAACAGATCCTTCTCCGTTGCCACCACAGATGTCGCAGCTCTTGTCCCCCCCGGGGATAAGCTTCTCCTCTTTCGATCCCTCACGGGTATCGATACCGTTCCGGCATTGCGGGCCAACGGTCACTCGGTCCGTTCCGCGCCGAACATTGGTATCTACACTCGTGTCGTTCGCAACGAGAGGAAGGCCGCGTTCCGACACAAGGGCTTTAGAATTCTCGTTAGCACCTGTCTTGCGGCACAAATCATAGTCGCCGCTACGCTTACTGCGCTCGGTGCTGCCAATGGTTCCCACAAGGCTGTCACAGCATTCGGAGCAATCAACACCATCATCGCAGGTCTCCTGACATACCTCAAAGGATCAGGCCTACCTACAAAGCTCAAGACTAAGAAAGACGAATGGAAAAAAGTCAGAGAGTACATCGAGCAGCGCGAACGGGAGTTTTGCCTCGCGGAATGTCCCCTCAACATCCAGGAGGAAATCCAGATTGTGGAAAACATGTATCAACGCGTCAGCGCTTGGCTTGAGACGGGGAATAATCCAGAAATGCCGCAGTATTCTCCTCCAGAGATTGAGAGGCCGAGGAGTATCTTGTCCATGTCACCTTCTGGCAGGCGGTACTCACTGAGGCCGGATATGATGACACCCGCGCCTATTGCGGAGGAGAAGAGGGAGAGAGATCAGGATGATCGAAGGATGGACTGAATGTTATTTTTGCTTCTTGTATGAGTCATGTGTTGTTTTGAACTTTATAAGAAGACATGTCAACTTATCTCCATTCAGATTCACTGTGCCTGACAAGACTAGTGCGTCACATACTCTGCTGTTTCTATGCCTTGTTTCAATAAGAGAGTGAACTGAAAGGCATCAAGATAAAAATGAACCCAAAAATATGTCTGTACTTGAAACTAAAACTTGATCACGTAGAATCCCCCCTCGCTGGCTGACTGCCCGTAGCCTTACAAGGGGAATCATAGCCCAGGCGCACTATGATGATGCTGATTAACCCGACGCCTCCCTTCAAAATTACGTGTCATGGGGCCAAAAAAAAAAAAGAAAAGGCTCAAAGGACCATAACTGGAGCTACTGTGTTCATCTCGATCATGTGGGTTTCAGTGCAACTCGGGCATAAGTGCAAATGCTCAGGGGATTTGTTTGCAATCGCGTGAAACAAATGACTCCTAACTAAAGCCTATTGAATAAAGTCGAACAGAAACTGTTATTCTTAAGGCTATTCTACCTGAAACTTTGGCCTATCATTTTCATCCAGTCTCCCCTTAGTCCCTAGTCTCGCATATGATACATCACTTTGTTAACCCTAGAGGTTACGGTTGAGCCATACTTCACCCAGAACCCTGCATGGTTCTTTGATCAAGCCCTGTATTCCAAGTGTTCAAGATCAGTGCCAAGTTACTAGTCTAATGGATGATGATACTCTTGGTTGTTCCCCCTTTGACACCCCCCCTGCTCTCGCTCAACACGGCTCAATACAAGCACGTTCTTTTTGTTTTTCTTTCATCCGTAGACCAAAATAGATCACCTTAGAGGTATTCTAATATTGTGCGGGAATCTTAAGTGTTCTCCCCCGCAAACTGCCTACACAGGGGTTAAGATGACAGCTCAACAGTTGTTGAACCCCTGAAAACAACTGTCAATAGCATTGGAACAAAAAGAAAGATAGAATTCGAGTTGATTCAGAGAGAACAGTTTTATCAAGAAGATTCTCATTGATCATGAATCTCGGGGATTACTTTATAATGGCTGCTTTTCCCCTTTTGACCCCCCCTCGATTCTTATCCCTCCACACATACACACACACACGAGCTATCTGGACTTTACTTACCACAAGTTCTATCATTACCCTTCTTCAACTTGCTATTCTCAGCCATTCTATAGCGTCGCTCAGTCTTCCTCTTGACAGAACTGCTCGCCTCGCTCTGCCTAGTATCACTCATACCTCGGCTCTAAGCCCTCGATTAGGCTTACTCTTGACGGAACTACTCGCCTTGCTCACATCAACTTGCTACCATTAGCTCTTCTACGATACCACTTAGCCTTTCTATCATCAGAACTTCTCATCTTGTCCTTCTTAGTGTCGCTCATACTTCGACTCTAAAGCACCACTCACCCCTCATCCTGACAGAACTGCTTACCCGGTTCTTCGCAACACCACTCAGACTTCGACCCTGAGGCATCACTCACGGTCATCATCCTCCGGATTCCTCCTCTTCATTCACTATAGCCTTGATAAGGGCATTCCTCTATCGCGACTATCACGATAACGCACCGCCTACGCTTCCTCTTCCTCGTCGCGCTGCTCTTCGTCATTCACCGCGGTCATTCTGCCGGGCTTCTTCTTCTTCTTCTTCTTCTACTCCTCCCCTTCCTCTTCCTCTTCCTCTCCTTCCTCCTACATCATCACAGGATTCATCATCACGAGAGTCTTCGCGACCGCCTTCATCAAAAGAAGCCCGCGATACTCTTCTTCAGCTACGGCATTTCTCCTCGTCGTTCGCAGCAGCAGCTCTCCTCCTTCCGCGCCCGCTCTCGCGATTCCTCCTTTTCTTTCGCTCAATCGCGTGCAACCCCTTCTTCATTTCTGGAGCCTCACCCTGTGGGCTTCAACGACTCCAGGCGGCGGCAGCCTCTTCATCAACAGCAGACATCAACGGTATCTCGAGGCGCTCTAATCAAGGTTGGTTATTAGCTATCTCTTCAGAGACTCAACCTCACACTCCCTTCAGCATCACAGCGGCGGCGCAGTCTCCCTGGGCAAAGCCCCGATCCTTCACGTTGGAGTAGCTTCTTCCCGCACGACTCCCGACGACCCCCGCACGCCTCAGCATTACAGATAGTTATGAACGTCTTGAGTTTGGCACTGGGTAGTCTCGATCATGAGACCCCGACTATCAGATATGTCACACTCTATCGACCACGACCACGAATCAGACACGACACGCCCGACCGAAACGAAGTCGCTAGCATCACTTCCCGGTCTGCGTGGCCCAGACTACGAGGAAAGCTGCTTCGATGACCGAGCGTCACACTACTCCCTTTCCGAACTATCGGAGACGAACCCTGTCAGGCGCGTGGCAGCTGTGGAAGTACGCCGGCAAGCCCTGGCATTTCCTCCCAGGCCCAATCGATCGTGTAAATACCCCAAAGAATTTCACAATATTGAACAAATCGCGCTTCGCGTCCCTGGTCCTTGGATAGAGTATCCGTTACTGGCCAATGGACGCCACATTTCCGGCGAGCCTGGTCCAGCCCGGGTGATTGTCAGTGCGGATGATTTTGCTGGTGCCGACGTAGTTTACCATCCGGGCAAGTCCCGGAGGGATTTCAAACTGGCCAATTATCGTCCTAGAGCACACCAGAGTGCCGTTTCGAGTTATTTCGTGACAGAGTCCTCTTACCCATTGTATCCGTCGATGACAACCAACTGGTATCCCACATCTTTCCATGAGGGGTACGCCGCCTACCATGGCTTTGAGTGGCAAGGCCAGGAGTTGGGCCAAGCTCCGTGGCTGGTGGCTGCGCACATGTCGGCACAGTGGTATGGCATGCCGATGCAACCAGTGTACCAGGAGGTATCCAACCAGGACATGGCTGCACCAATGCCGTACGGCTTTTATCAGTATCCCATTTTCAACTTGTCTGAGGTTAAGGGTCGCGAGTATTGAGTGTTGATCATTGATTAGAGTCTTGTTGGCAGGTGGTGGTTTGTCAGAAGGTGGTGGCTTGGAGTGGCTTGACAGGAACTGGTTTGGGACGACATGGTTTGGCAGCAGGTGATTTGACAGGGGGAAGATGGTTTGGCAGAAGCCGATTTTGTAAAAATAAAAGTCTTGTTTGGTTGGTATGAATGCATTTCTTTATTGTGATCCCTGAAGCGAATCACTACTACGTGGTATTGTCTACCTACCTAGGTATAGCGAGTGCCTGTCTTTAGCGCTGCTTTCCTTGTCGATTTTCCTTTTTCTTATTGTAGCTAGCCCATCCTTGAAACATGCAATACTCTTAACTCCAATAATTAACAATATGACGTTTTTTTAACCCAATCTTTAACTCTTAACCCTGTAATCAACAGTCTTTCCCCCTTGATCACAACAGCCACAAAGATCCAATTATCCCATCCGAGACAAATACTGCCCTTTCAGGTCAAGCCCATGTTTCGGCCAAAGCCCTGATGGTTCTAGACCGACATGGGCGTGGCGCGCGCCGGATCGGAACTAGGGACCCGACAAGGCGCGTCAAAGTTTTTCCTGCCCCCAATAGGCCCCGTCCTTGACTCCTCGCGTTCGCTCCCTGTCGTTCTCCACACATTCAACTCCACCATAACATGGAGGATAACAGCACGCACACTGGTCAGTATCGATCTGCCTGCGCCGAGTGCCATCGCAGGAAGCAAAAGGTGCGTCGCATGCCCTGTCCCTGCTTGCGCGTTTCCCGAAGCTGCGCTGCCCCCTGGTCTCTCTCGCTTGACCAGGCTTCGGAGACACAAGTGCTTACTTACCACACCCGCAGTGCAATCGCGAATGGCCCTGCAACCATTGCCAGAAGCGCAAAGTCGCCGACAAATGCCGCTTCGTTCAGCCCAACTCGGCCAGCTCGCCATCAGAGAGCTTAACCTCGGGGAGCGACAAGAAGCGCTCTCGTAGTCGTGACGATGACGGCGAGCCTGAGCCTGATGAGCCTGCTGGTGACGACCAGGATGACCTCGGTCTCGAGGCCATGGGCTACGCCGCCGGACCCCTGTTTGAGTCTCTCACCATTGCCTCCAAGGCAAGTCTTCAGTCAGCCCCCTCGCCAGGGAATGGAGAGCTAACTCTTTCTCTCTCAGAAGAAGCCCATGGGTGAATTAACTTGGGTTCACCCCGATACCTGCCCTCAGCTTAAGCATGCTCTTGATGTTCTGCCTTCTCGACCCCAGATGGGTGAGTCGCCTCCTCCATGCGATGATGACCCGGCCCTTGCAAACTGACAACTCACTCAGATGCCCTTGTTCAGAGCTTCTTTAACAATGTCAACTACCATTACTACATCATCTACCCGCCCATCTTTCTGCAGGAGTATCAGAAGTGGTGGGAACGGAGAAGTAGCAACCAAACCGTCTCGCTCCAATGGACCATCCTCTTGGTCATGGTGTGCGCCTGCGCCACGCAGCACCTGGACGTCGAGATGAAACCCATCGTCGAGGTTGAGCTGGCTGAGGCTGCCGACACGTTAACCAAGGAGTATCACAAAGCCGGCACAGATCTCGGTAGAGTTGTTCCCGTTGGCCACTGTCATCTTCTCAACGTCCAGTGGATGTTGCATTCGATCTACTGGTACAAGTCTGAAGCGAAATTCGTCGAAGCCTGGCACGTCATTGGTGCAGCTGTTCGGGAGGCGCATGAGCTAGGTAAGATGATGGATGTACCCCTGCTGTGACAGATCACATTGGTTAACATGACATGTCAAGGCCTCCATCGAGTTGCTATTGCTGAGGGTTTGACCGAATTTGAACGTGAGATGCGCCGTAGAGTGTGGTGTGTTCTGGATTGTTGGGACTGGTGGGTTGAAACGCTCTCGGCCAACTTGACGTATGCTGATGAAACGACAGGCAATTTGCTTCCGGTCTGGGTCGGCCGACAATTATTGATCATACCGACATTGATGTTGAACCACCAAGTCTCACCCTTGAAAACTTGTCACCATCGCCACTGCTTCACATGAAGTTGCAATCAGAGCTAGTCACCCAGCTCGCCCAGCGCTGGACCGCACCCAAAAACATCAACACGGCAAGTGAGGTTCAAGAGTACAAGCGGATGCTCGAGGATTGGATCCGTGCTTTCCCTGCAGTCTACGATGTCGACCAACCGGACACATCCAAGGACTACAAGCACCCCTGGATCACCTTTCATCGGTTCTACATCCACACCATGGCATACCTCATGATCCTCAACCCTATGCGCTCCTTCATGGCACAGACGTACACCAAATCGACTACCAAGGATCTATTGGAGGTTCGAGCGGATGCGGTTCACTACTCTCTCAAAAACCTTGACACGACTACCAGATGGGTTGATCACGTCTCGCACCGAGATGGCAGATTCCACTTCATCATCTTTTCCCTTTTTGACACGGCAGCCGTTCTCTCTACAGCTATTATCAAGGACCAGGACCATACCATCCCAAGAAGGGACGAAATCATCGACGCCGTAGACAACTCAGTTAGACTCCTTAAACGCATCAAGGCGATATCAACCACGGCCAAGACATCTCACGACATCCTTATCAGGATGGTGCAGAGAATGCCCCGACGGTCAGCGCCTGTGCGTGACAACTACCGAAAGAAACAGCGGGTGGCCCCTGTGGCTGAACCATCACCTCCAAACCTCATGGGCAGCGAGGGTGTGAACAATCCATCACCCGGCAGCCACCCCTCCTATGCCCAGGGTTTCGAGTCACAGTCACAGCACAGCTCGCCAAGCAACTGGGCAAGCTCGCCAAGCGTGGGAGCCGGTTCAACCCCCCAGAGCAGCTACTCGTACTATGACCCCAACGACCAACCTGGACTTACGCAGACAGCTGGCCCTGCGCCTGCTGAAAACTACATGAGACCGCCTCTTGTATATGATGGCGGTGTGATGCAGGATCAAATACCATCCCCGAGTGCCGGTATCGATGCTGTTATCGAGGGAGGTGGTATCCATGGAATGCCACAGCCAGACCCCAACATGGCTGGAATGATGCCTCCAACCTCTAGCGGCATGGTACCCCAAGCCTCCTTTGCCGACTTCCACCCACCAATGTTGGAAATGAACTACGGACTCGAAAATATCACAGATGCCGAACTTGGGGACTTTTCTCAATTATGGGATTGGCGAAGTTTAAACCTGGACTTTATTCACAGCTCAACATAGTCATTCGCTTGGTGTAGTCTTCTTCTTCTTCTTCTCCCCTTGCCCTTCTTTTTTTTCTACTGCACTTGGGTCTGGCTTTGCATGGGTTATAGACATGATGCGCACGTTTTCAATGATTTCCTCTAGTATTTGGGTGTGTGTGGCGGTGTGGTCTTTTGATACTGGAAAAAATAACTTGATATCCGCCATTTTGGGCGTTGGCATAAGGAAATAAGGTGTCCTCTTTTGAATTTGTAACTGTAAACAAAGCCCAGTTTGGAGAAAGTTGTTCGATATATGACTCTCCTTCTCGGACGAAAACGTCGTGAATAGGCGGGCTAAAACAGTGTCAGTAAAAAAACAAAAATCCACGAGATTCATAACTTGGGGTAGTTTTAAATACGATGAATACGTGAAGCGTGTTGTTGATCAGTAAAGTGGCTAAGCTTGGTTTTACAGCGTTACACAAATATTTGCTTGTCCTAGAGCAATAACACGGCTCAACATCCCGCCACCTGCATAGAAACCAGCGTCCTCTTCTGTTTCAAGAGTTCTCCCAGATAGATGAGTAACACGTTTACCACCATGTTCAAGATGATTATAGTGCTTGTCTACTTTGCGCCAGCTCATTAACAGCCGTCATCACGGGAGAACAGGCGTCCGACGATTACTGCCCTTCGTTTCATGTCTTCAAAAAAATGTCTGAGACAAATTCCAAGTTTATGGCCTAAACCTGACATTATAGTCGCCTTTTTTTTATCGACTGGGTTTCAATCGACTATGAGTGGGATCAGCGGGTTTAATCCAGGGGTAGAACTAAGCAGGGGTTAACCCTGAATACCTACATGCAATCAAGCTCTACAGAGGCAAAACGTGTAATTCTGCCTTGCACGAATGTCAAATGCGTTCTTTTTTTTTTTTTTTTTTCGTTTTCCGGTAGAGTTTAACGGCGACGATCTACTTTGATCTTCAACCATCAGGTCATGTTTCGATCTTGACCTGCCAATAGGCATGCGCACGTGTGTAGTCCAAGTCAGGGATTCATATGGTCAACATCTCAGCTCGTTTCATCTACGGCATCAAGTAAAAAGCGCAATCAGGCCAGATTTGTCAAGTCGTCCATCGGAATATTAGATCCCCCCCCCTCCCTGGCGGGAGGAAAAAAGATCGACGAGGACAGGTTCCACATGTCGATCAACAGGGGTGTGCTCGCATTTCTCAAGATTTCAGCTATGATCCTGTAATAGCCCATCCTGCACGACATTGTCAAGAATGTCTTACACCGGAAAATGAAATCTGACGTAGATGTCTGGGGAAAGCGGATCAGGGGTAATGTCAAGATCCAAGTATAAGAAGCCAGGTGAACCTCCTCAATTGCTTTGCTCACTCGTCAAAGGACCCTCATCGACAAACACAACCCTTCCTTTCTTAACAATAGCTCACCGTAACCATGGTCCAGATCACCTCTTCTTTCACTTTCCTATATACCCTCGGCACCCTTGCAGGCGTTCGAGCAGCTTGTATTGGTCCCCCTGTCAACCAAGCTACCCTGAGCCTGGTCGAGGAATTCGAGGGTTTCCGGGCAGATGTTTGCAAGTCCCCATCCATCATTCTTCTCAGGTCAAGAGCTGCTCTAACCATTCATCTAGACATTGATGCTACCGGAAACCCTACTGTAGGCTATGGACACCTCTGCAAGCAATCTGGCTGCTCCGATGTTCCCTACCCCATTCCCCTTTCCGAGGCCGATGGACAGAAGCTTCTGCAAGACGACATCAAGGTAGGTCGTACTGTATTAAAATCAAACCCTCTCAACAGACACTGACTTTCTTTCAGATCGCTCAGCAGTGCATCACCCTTGACACCACCTCCGAGGTCGTCCTTAACGCAAACCAGTACGGAGCCCTTGTCAGCTGGGCCTTCAACGTTGGCTGCGGTGCTTCTGGGGATTCTACTCTCATCCGCCGCCTCAACGACGGAGAGGATGCCAACACGGTCGCCAGTGAAGAGTTGCCCAAGTGGAACAAGGGCAATGGCCAGCCTATCGCAGGTCTTACCCGGCGCCGAGCCGCCGAGGTTGACCTCTTCAAGACGCCCACTGATGTTGGTGCTTTGCCTGTTGGGTGCTAAATTTTGAAGCAAAGAAGCACGGCTATATGAATTAAAGCCTTTAAATAAAGTAAAGATCTACTCAAGACCATCAGCGGGTAATCTTGAGGCATGAGCCAGGATCTTCGGGGCCAACTAAATATAATGCATGGCGTAACTCATTTACCAACGTAGTTTCCAAGGCGAAAGACCAACAAGGAACATAGCCCATTTGCACTCGCTGGAAATGTACATATAAAGAGGTTGAAAGTCGGGTATTGATTTCAAACCTGTAGAATTGAAGATCAAATTTGGACACCTGGTTCTAGTTCGATGCCTTTATTCAAAAGAGTATATACACAGGACATGATCCAGTACTTCGTTTCTTCGTGTAGCCAGCACCGAGCCATTCCCAAAGTCCCTTTGAGCCTGTCCAAGATGTGCAGAGGCGCATTAGTGAGCGAGTCAAGAGGACACTGCTCAGGTCCTCGGCTAGATACATGCTTGAATATTTGAGAAGATTTATTAAATGGTGTGTTGAAGCCAGCAACCTCTGACCGTCCTGCAATTGCACATAGACGAGGGGTAAATGCCGTTGCCGCCTTTTAAGCGACGTTTCCGCGGACCTGCTTGATGTTGGTGACCTTGATATCCCTCCAAGCAAAGACGCAGAACCATCCGAGAGACAAGATGCACACACTGGTGATAAGCATGTACTTCTGGCTGTCACCGTATGCAAGAGCGATTCCATAGCGGATTGGGGTGCCCCATTTGTAGGCCAGTTGACTGTAGATGCTGCCATAAATGTTCTCAACGTCGGCACCCTCGGGAAGGCGAGCGTATAGGCGATCCTTGAAGGTTCCGGTCCAGATAGCAGCCGAAACAGTAGAACCGACAGCAGTACCGATGCTACCGAACAGGTCCAGGATAGCAATCATGACGGCAACGTGCTGATGGTCAGAGGGGGCCATCATAGCCATCTCACCGGCAACCACGATGGGACCGCCGGCAAAGGCAACAAAGATCTGGGTCATGATAACGTAGCCAATATCCTGATCAGGTTGACGGAAGTGGATCATGAGGCCAACACCAAGGAGCATAAGCGGGAGGGCGTAGTAGAGGTTAACCCACTTGAAGCGACCAGTAACACGCATGAAGTAGGCCAGGATGATGGCGGTAAAGCAAGAGC
>JABEEN010000292.1:0-43751 GCA_013363205.1 Fusarium tuaranense | reverse complement strand
GCCATCAGCCTGACGGGAGTAGATAGACATGGGCAGGAGGAACAGAGCCATGCCAGCGATAAGCATGATGATACCGACCAAATCAACATCCTTGCACCAACCATAGACACCCCTGATGGAGATGTCGACCTTGTGGGGCTGGTACAGTCCCATCTTCTTGGCCTTGTTCTGGTTGTAGAGGAAGATGATGGAGAGTGGGCTGACGACGATGGGAATGACGATAGCCCAAACACCGAGACCCCATCTCCACCCGATGCCGCTGATAATCGAGTCGGCCATGGGGCCACCAATCCAAGTGGTGACAATGTATGGGGAGGTGGCGAAGGTAAGCATCAGGGGACGGTTGAGCAGAGACGAAGTATCAGAGATAAAGACGGTGATACAGTAACTCACGCCCTGAGCGCTGTAGATAGTTGTTAGTTGCTGAAATCGTCATGTTGAAGTTAATTGCATACCCAGTGAGGTAAAAGACCTGGGCGGCAGCATAGGTTTCGACATTCTTGCAGCCGGCCATCATGATGAAGCCAACAGTCCAGAGAAGCATAGTGATGAGCAGAGTCTGAGGACGTCCCCAGGTATCCATCAACTTGGCAAAGACAATCTTGGCCAGACCAGAAAACAAACTGGCAATGATACCAACAACGGCAGTGAGTGAGTGTGCTGCAAAGGCACTGACAACGAAGGGGTTAAGACTTCGGACAACAACCTCCTGGATGGACAGGATGAAGTAGATGAACCAGATACTGGACCACTTGTCAGTTGCTATGCTCCAGCACAAGGCATCCCTACCACTGTTGTAGGTGCCCCAGATGCTGATACTCACTTGCCATAGGCCAAACACATATCCTTCTTGGTCCATACCGTGGTCATGGCCTCAATGTTTCGCACACCAGCTTGGTAGGTGCTGGTAACCTCAGGAAGCTCATGGTCGCCATCGTGAATCTTGCCCTCGACGCCCATCTCCTTGCTGTTGCTGTCGACGGCGGGCTCGGGAGCCTGAGTCACTCCCTCGGCGGCATCCTCGTCCGGCTTGCTCTTCTTGAAGGGATTGATACCCATGGTTACTGGGATCCCGCGGCGGTCGACCTTGGCGGCTTTCTCGGTGTGTTCTTGTCGGTTGCTGAGTCGTGGTTTTTGTGACTTGACGGGCTGGTCGCGGTTGCACAACAGGGCGAACGAGTGTTGTGTGCGATCCAGATGAGACTTGTCGAGAGTGAAGACCAAAAAAGAACAGGGAGAGAGTTAATCAGATGGCCCGGCCGTGAGTCTCTTAATATAGGTAGGTAGTCAAGAAGAAAGGCAGGGTTGAGTGCAGGGAGTGGGAGTGGCACTACTCTTTAGCAGACGGTAAGGCGAGCCAGGGTTAAGAAGAAGGTGGGTTAGCCAAGGGAAGGTACGAGAGAATTAGCGTAGCGTAGCTGCCCTTCTCCCATCTCAACTGCTTGAAAGCGGAAACCGTACCTGCAAGGTTTAAGGTGTGGCATGGCATGGATCAAATGGCAGGTCCGTCCGGTAAACCCACGCGCTGGGCTTGCCGTGGGCGTGGATCTCCAGGTCATCCCACGCGGCTGAACGTCTCTGCATGGTTCATGAACCGGCCATGAACGATCATGGAGCTTTTCTGAAGCTTATCAGGCTATCGACGGAAAGTACTTAAGTCCAGTTGGGCGCACAGGTGTGTCGAGCTTGTACCAGAACGGACAGCCAAGATAATACCAAGCAACACCTGCTCCGTCCCTTCACCGAGCCGAGGTACCCGGTACAGCACCTCGTCTACGCCCTCTGGGTCTCTCAAAGGTCCCGAGACATATGAATCAATTTTGGCTCGGTCCAAAAATCTGCACATGGGGGCAGCCGATCTGGCCGGCCTCGGGTGACATGGGGACAGCTTTTTGAGTCGGGGTACTTTTCCCAAAATGACCCCGCTGCGGTGGGTGCGCCCTGGGCTTTCATGGGCAGGTGCGAAGGCAAACTCGACGGACGACGGAAAGCTCACGACCAGGGCCTCAACACCCCAGCCGAACCTGCAGGGGTTCTGGATGGACTCAAGACCGAATAGGTGTGGTCGTGTACGGTTAGGCTCAGCGGACACAGCAAAATGCTTCAGACTTGGCAAACCAATGGCGCATCTTATCTGATGATCAGATAATTTTTTTATCTGATCATGACTCCACCCCGCCCAATCATCATGGCTGCTGCCCCTGGTGTCGTCTAACCTTTTTATTCTGTCCCAAGATTTGGTTTTCTAGTTCCGTCGTAGCTTGTCTTGTCTCTCATCAAGAAGTCATCCTTAGACCGGACTCTCGGTATGACCCGGGGACCGTTATGCGTGAGATCTAATCGGGAAAGCCAATTCATCTCAACGTGAGCGATTTCGGCGCAGAGCCGACTGTCATGCCACGCCCAGGACACCCTTGCAAGTGGCGTTTGCTCCCCAGAAAAAAAGGTCCCTTCAGGGCCGTACTTTATTTAATCAACATGGTTGTAGCTGTTGGTTGCCGTTTTAGATGGAGGATCGTGTCAGTGAATACGGCCTGCCCAAAACTGACGCTCGAGGCATTCGCTTCTCCCGCCTGGGATACGCCGCTCCCGATCGAGCCAAGGCTGGTCAAAGTAACCCTGTCTGTGTTCGTTGCATGCATTTTCCAGCTGAGATGCCCTGGGCAGACTCCATTTTTTGCTTGAATGCACCTCCACGCTCTTTAGTCGCGATGCTCCGATGCCTGGTGGAAAGCCACAAATGGCATACGAGCTTTCCGAGCCGGCAATCGCAAACCAACGCACGATCTCATTCTTCCATCCCACTCTCTGACGTGGATTTGTTAAATTTACCATGTACATGGCCGGCTCTTTTCGCTCCCGTGGTTGAAGCCCCGGGGACCTGAGTGCTAGAACCATGTCACCGTGGCATGCATCCTTGGATATATCGACCCTTTTCACTCGGTTTTACTCGGATCTAACTCAGCATTGCCCATCTAAATCATCATATCACGAAACTGATCGTCGATTTCCCCACTAATACAAAACGTCGTCTCAATGATCGACCCGACACGAAGCAACTCAGCCCAAGATGCCTGTCGCCGCAACGCAACAAAAACAGGCCGCTTTCACGTTTGATGATTCGATAAATCGTGTCTTTGCACAAACTTGGTTCACCGTGAATCTTTTGACGAAACCTGAACGGTTTCTGGTTGCCGATATTCCGAAGAGCGTGGGGAGAACTACTACTCGCAACACCCAGATCACTCGTCAAGTTGCGATGTCGCTTTCAGCCCGGTGCTGGCATCACAAAGACCCCTACAAATCGGAGCCATCGGGTCATTGATTGCGCCAAAGCCGCCATTAACACTAGCACCATCGTCGGCTTTAGCAAACGGGAACTTGTGTGTGTGTGTGCCTCTTGACATGGGCTCGAGAACCCCTGTAGGCTAGCACTGATCGAGTTCACCCTTTTCCTTTTCCAAGAGCTAAGCCTCTTATAATCAGATGTTCTGTCTGTATTCGCCGTCAACTTCCAGCAAGAGGATCACTTGCCTCTGGCCTTCTCGATTCAAGCGATGCAAACAGTACGAGAATGTACAGAGGGCAGCGTTGCGTGGGATACCTTTGAAATTATCTGTTCAAACAAATGACAACCAACACACCTACTCACAACTCGAGGTTCTTTAGTTCTTGGAAGAGGCCTCAAGATTTGGCGAGACAATAATGAACTCCGGCCAACACTACCAAGTAGAACAGCAACCCCACGATCCCAGACCAGGATGGGCTAACTCCGAGATCAACTACGGGCCGTCTAATCGGATCATCGGATCAGTTAAACGCTCAATGCCCTGCTTGTCATTGACCCTTGACTCTTGGATTGCCTAATAGGGACGATCGTTTCTTATAGGTTCCGGCGACTCCTTGACACAGCCGCACATGTTAATGAACGTGACCCTTTGCCAATACCGCTTGACTTGATCAGATGCGCCAAGGTCTTGTTTAGACATGGGCAATTCTAGATAAGTTGCGGTGTTTACATGAACAGACGGTGCACCGAACAGAGCAGATATCTCGAACTTTGTCTTGGGTTGCAAACTATATCTACGATCAATTGCAACAATTCATCCATTTGCGCGGTCTGTTGCAGAACACGTGAAAGAACTCTTAAATCTCACCCTGCAGGCCCATGTCACAAAAAGTCGACCTGAATGATCAGGGATATCGACACGGTCATCCAGTGACATTCACCGGCGAAATCGCAACTTGGCCCCCATATTCGGCCGGTGTGGCAATAAGCTTTCCGCACTTTAGCACACTCGTTAGCCAGGGGTGCACCGGACCCTTGGCTCCTGGGGATTAGCCCGATGCTCCGCTCCCGGCTCCGTTCCCTGACAGAAAACCGCGCCATTAACCGGGGGGACGTTCGTTCATCGGTATTAGCAGGAAAAGAAAATTGATCGTGTTGGTTCATCCCCTGCAGGATAGATCAATCAGATAAGATAACTTCCATCGTAGTTTTTTCCTCGTGATGGGTTGCCAAGTCAGTAAACTCGTATGCCGAGATGGGGGAGGGATTTGGAATGTGCTCGGGGCCGGAGGATCCGCTCTGTGCGGTTGCGGGATGGACGTTCGGAATGGGGACTCCATCTCATTTGGAGAGTGATGGATGCGATGATCTTAGGGAGATGCCGAATGACCGAGTTATTAAAAAAGATGAAGCTCGAAAGGGCAAGCCGTTTGGCCACGAAATACTTGATATCCTGACTTATAGTGTCGCATTATTAGGTGCGCGGTTGAGACGCAATCGACCGACGATGGACATGGGGAATTGGGGATGCATCTGGCATAATTAAACACCAAAGACCAGCTCACAAAGTATACGAGTTTACCGACGTCGGCGAACTCAAGGTCCCAGATACGGCACCTCGGCTAGATGAAGACCCAGCAGTGCCTGGATCCATCTCAGAGATCCGTTTACCTGTTGGCATTGACAGGATCCATCGGCGAGAAGATTTACCGAGTCTTGGCTATTGGAGGGTAATTCTGAGTAAACGCTCGTCCTACCAAAACTCGTCTCTTTCAAACCGCGACTCATATGCTGTCGTCACGTCCCGCTCGACGACAGCTGTTGTCAATGGGTTCACCGACACCATGCATTGTGGGCCACGACGGTAGAGGTTTGCTACTCGAGTGCCGAATCCCTTTGAACAAAGACGACTTGGCATTGCTGACACAGTCAAGACGAAACACGGCCAAAAACGAGGCGAAAAAAACGAGGCGAGATTGAAGCGGCAGCGGCGGTTATGCGACTCTGCTGCAAGCAAGTCCACACCGCAGATTGACTGGTCAAAAGAAGCCTGGGCCTGTGGGTTGTGGTCGCCATGGTTGCGTCGTCCAAAAAGCTTCTTTCTTCAAGTGCATGCATCTCGTTTCGTCATTGATGAGATGAAATAGAAACGGAGTCTTCGGCGACAAGACCGAGTGCAATTGCAACGCAACTGCAAAAGTACCTCAATCCAATCCAATCGGTGAGGTCTGCAGGTGGCATCATCCCTGCACCGCGTGTGGTGTTTTGGCGCTCTCTGTCGTCAAGATTGCAGCACCACGTGGAGATTGGCCCAGGAGTTAATAAAGCTCCCTCAAGCTCCAGAAAGAAGCTCTAGATCCTCGTCCATGGTCCTGGATCAACTCTAAAGGAGCATATAATGCATCGAATGCATCGTCAAATTTCTACATCGAGAAAGGGAAAAAAAAAAAAAAAAGACAGCCTTACAAAGGCAATTCCCCAGCAACAATGTTGATCCTTTCACGGTCCCCATCAAATTCCCCTTCAATTCCACGCACCGCCGATTTCAACGGCTGCGATTGGACTTTGGTGGGTGCACGTGACGCAAAATGAAATTCCCGGCAGCCCAGGTGACCTCTTTTTTAGTCTCCACTCACCGCCCGGCCGAGTCCCGACTGGGCGATTGGGTCCAGGGAAATCCCGTCCCATTGATTGCCAAGTGCCAGTGAGAGCGACAGACTCCAGAGAAGCATTCGCTTCGGCTTCAGCCTCGTTCCTGTCACGGGGACATATCTCGTCATCCATTGTTTTTTGTGGCTTGTTTTTTTGTCCCTCTCCGTTGAAAGCGCCCCCAAGACGACTCGACTCGACTCGACTCGGTCGCCCTTGACACGACGCCTCTTTCGCTCCAATCGCTCCCGTCCTCTCATCCCATGTCCGAAGACGACGGCGATGTTGTGCTCGGCCCCGACGGCCAAGCACCTACCCGAGTAGACCGAGATCGAAGAGCTCCGCGATTTAGCTGGACTCCTGCCTACGAAGCTACCTTCTTCCGAAGCTTGTGCGAGAGCGTCCAGTTAGGCCTTCGCGAGAACTCTTCCTTCAAAGCTGAAGCTTGGGAACGTGCCGCCCAGGCCTTGCAGGAGAGTCACGGTGCCTATCCAACAAAGAGCCACCTGATCAACAAAAGCGACAATGCTAGGAAACGCTTTCGATTATGGAGAGGCCTTCGTGAGGATGCCGAATTTTTGTATAACCCAGTGACGAGGACAGTCACTGCCACCGAAGAGGCGTGGACCGCACACATCGAGGTAAACATTCCTTTGACGATATCGGACGAGGTTGCGATCACGCAAGTGCCGAGGCTTCACCGCTACGGTCAACCACACGAGCAGCGATCCAAGGTGTAGGCGCGAGACCCTAGACAGCATTGCTAATTCGCACCAGAGGGAACCTCTGTCCAGGGCGCTCCGCGGCCGACCCTTTGACCACGAAGACTACATGGAGATCCTGTACCCCGACGTTATCGGCTCGGGGGGTGCTCCTAAGCGGATCATGAAGCCTCGACGACGAACAGACGGTCCGATCGCTGAAGACCCCGAGATGCCCGGCACAGGGATTTTGAACCTCCAGAGCGAGCCCCCTCCCCGGCCTCCCGGCTTAGAGAGTCCCAATTCTCGGCCTGTTTTGACCCAGACCCCGACCACCTCCTCGACGGGCTCGACCCAGCAACGGCCGACGTCTACAACGATTCCTCCTCGCGGTCCGCCGATCGTTAATGCCAGCGCGCTGACCCCGCCGGACGAGACCATCACTCAGAGCCGCAAACGACAGCTTCCCACGACGAGCACCCCCGCTACCTTCGAGTCGCCCCCAGCGTCGAACATGCCCCTGGGTCAAGCTCCTGAGTCGCCTGGCAAGCGGCGCCGGACGTCCTCTAACGATGGCTCCCGCGCGCTGACCTCTGCTGTGCTTAACTCGTCCATGCTGCCTCTCGCAGTTCGAGACGGCCCCAGTGTCGCATCTCCTCCGCAGACCGATAGCCAGCTCCTGTCGCATGCGCCTGTTATCGAGGAGCTTGTCGAAGCCGTGCGCTCGCGTAGCAGCCTGCGCTGGCAGGAGGAAGCTCTCGATGTCTTCTTCCGCGACTTTGCGGATGAAGACCTCGATTTGCAGGTCAAGATTTCCGAGAGTGTGCTCATCAACGAGTGCAAAGCCATGGTCTTTTGTAAGATGCCGGGCCGTGTTCGTCAGCACTGGGTGAGGAGGTTTAAAGAGTCACTTTACAGACAGTGACTGTCGGAGGTAACCAGACGCATGCAAAGAGGAGGATGAAGTGATTGATATGGCCATGACGATTTCAGCAACAACGATATAAAAAAAAGTCTCCTAACAAATCTAGCGAAAACTAACAAAACGAATGCCCAGTTCGAAGACGCGAACTGAGCGCTGGGGATCCAAAGAGGTATTGGTTTGGCGCGTTTTTGGTCGTGTTGAAGATACCAAGGGTTATGGACATTGAAGCGGCATGGCGTTTGGCAGAAAAATTTCCCGACCCTTTTTTTGTTGACATTTATACCGCATTTATTTTGCTTGTTTTATTTACGTTTTACCTATATTTTTGCATTTAGCGATAGCGAGGATTCAATGGGCCGCTGGGAACTGGATAAGGGGGGTTTCAAGGAATGGGTGTTGTGTTGGATTATGTATGTGGATTGGATGGAGTGTTGAGAGGAGTGACGAAGGCGTGCGTGGTGCATTGAGGCTTGGCCTGATACCTAATACATTTAATTCTCATCTCTAGCTTGAAAGATCAATTATTTATACCTTGTATTATCGCTTTGCCCAGGTACTTGAGGTTTCTTCGTAAACACACATTGGCGGACAGCGTAGGGTAACAACACTCTTCAACCTGGTTCGCGCTGACTCTTCTCTGCAACCCAACAGCAATATCTAACATGGCTTCTAGAGCTTTATAAGAGATTCGATATAGAGGTTCTTGAAGGGTATTCTCGATTTATAAGATAATGACATGCCCATTGTCACTATTGCACTTGGCCGTCTCTTGATGCCGCCCGCATAGCAATGTAAGTGCAACCTAAACTTCCGCTCCTTTTTTTACGCAATGCGCAAGAGCCATAACCAACATTCCAACCTTTGTTAGTTTTAATCCTAGTAGAGGTATCGAAAACCCCTCTTTTCATAATCAGTCAAGTCTCCAAATTGTTCATCTGCTCCCACAGAGACGTTGGTCCCCTCCTTCCGATCCCTCTTCTTATTCTCCATGAAGCAACCCACTGCATACGCTGATATGCAGCAGATTGCTGCAACCTCGAACCCCAGCAAAGTATTGTACCCTGTTGGGTAGTTGGGTGCTTCACGGATGAAAAAGACTTGAGGGCCTATCATATTCGCGGCGCAATATGCGACGAAAATGCTGGCGTTGACTGTCAGCTTTTTGGTGTGCCCTGATACGTTGCCCATAGGGAGGGAGATGGCTATGAATATGGTCAGCTTGGAAACGCGAGTGATTCGAGTAGTATGAACCTGTTGCGTATGGACCCCAGAAGAAATAGAAGAAGTAGTAAGCCATCAGTCGGCCAACCTTGTTCTCACGAGGAAGATCTAGAAGCCAGTCAGCATTCCAAACAGCCATCATCTAAGTCCTGGGCACTCACGTTGCAGCAAAGTACAGCAGACGATAGGGACTACACAGCAAAGCCCCATCGCCAAGCATCTCTTATTCTTGAACCACAACTGGGGAACCGCCACCATGAAACTCGACAAAGTCAGCGTCACACCTGTTGGTATGCTGAGGAGCATGGTCTCGAGAGTGCTGAAGCCAAGACCAGACACGATCTGTGCCCCAAAAGCGACGACGCCACCCGTTGGTACATGAATGCTGAGAACAAACAGGACGAGGAGGTATGTCTTGTAGTCAGTAAAGGCTTCGCGGACTTGGTACCACTTTAGTTCCTGAAATGGAGGCGGTTAGTTAGATAATGAGTTGCTCTTGGGCATGTGGTTACCTTGTTCTCTATCCCAATCATGTTTTCTCGGACTCGGTCGAGAGCAATGTACTTCTCTTTTCCACTTAGAAAGTTGTCTTTCAATGGGGAATCTGGAAGCCAGATATAAAGAACCAGACCCCAGAGAAGTTGGAATGCTCCCATTACCAAGAATAAAAGCTTCCAAGGTGCGATGGAAGTATGCAAGTTTCCAATTCCGTATGAAACACCACCCGCAATCAACTAGCACTCGTTAGAGAAGCTCCAGCATGGGGGAGAGGGAATATTACACTCGCAAAGCCTGCAAGCGCCAAAGCCATTCGAAGCGGTTGCTCAGCCTTTTTGTACCACATGGTATTAATGATGGTGAACGCAGGGTAAGAGGGAGCCTCCAAGACGCCGAGGAGGAATCTGAGCACAAGGAGTCCGGCCGCGTTCTCTGCTGCCCCGAGACACATTACGACGGCACCCCAGCCAAAGACGGCAATACCGACTGTCTTGCCGACGGGGAACTTTTGGAGTATGGCGTTGGCGGGATACTCGGCGACGAGCCATCCGAGGTAAAAGATTGAAACCACTGATAGGATGGTTCAGTTAGTAGGGGTATTCAGGATAGGAAGGATGGCGCACCCCAGTTGTATTGTTGTCCGACGAGGTGGGTATCTTCGATCATTCCGTACAGGGCGGCATTGGAGACGATAATTTTCTATGTCGATTAGCAACCCTCCTTGATAGATGGTCTCTTGTTAACCCACATCGACAGCACCAATGGTGTTTGTGACGACCATGAGCGGCATGATGCGCCAATCAATCTTCTGACGAACTTTCTTCGCTTCAAGATGGTCGTAATCCGCCCATTCTGGGTGATCTCTGAGGTACTGTGTCGCAGGATCAATCTCATGTCTGGAGCTCTTGTCTTCGTCGACTGATGTTGCTGCTCCAAGGCTTGGAGAGTTCGGATCATATTCTGCCTGAGACTTTTCCTCGAACATGATTCCTTTGGAGAAAGTAGCTGTAAACTCGACCAGCCGAGTAGATGACACAGCAAGAACGGACGTCTCCAAAGTTAAGTCGATGCGGACAATTCGTCTTTAAGAAGGGATGCCGATACCCAAGGAAGCACCAAGCAGTTTCCGTACTCCCTGAGTAACATTACATGTGATTTAGAAATCCAAGACTTGCCACGACAAATTATCTCATTGTCTCATATCTGTGCAGCGGTCCGATTGTGGCGGTCTACCTGTCCGACAGGGACGGGACGATCGCCTCCCGGGGATTTCTCGTTGTGAGATCCAGTCGGCAGATGGAATTTTACATGAATCCTTGCATGCGGAATAGATTTCTCAGAAGTTGTCTCTTTCGTTGCTATTGCTGGACTTGCGTGTCCTTTTCTGTGAACTGCGGCTGTCTTGACAGTACTTACTTGACTCGAACTTCCCGAGTCGACCCGGATACTACCACGGATAAGCGAGAAGATATACGACAGGGAGTACGCCGAGAAAACAGGATAGACTATGTACACTGTGCAATCTATGTGATTCGCTTGGGGGGACAATATGTTGATCATGGAAACCCCAATGCCATTGGTACTAGGATGCACGAGGTTCAACAGCTATCGCCGTGTTAAAGAGCACTGCAGACCATCAAACTTGAAAAACAAACTTTACACACTGTGGTTCAAAGCAGCCAATCCTTCTCCAAAAATCCTGCCTGCCCTGTCATAATGAATATTGAGGGGGCCAGAGTTGATCGACATGGACCCTATGAGACATAGCTGAACTGCCGACAAAGCCATGAATGCTGATCAAGACGGCAGCACACATGATCTACAAATGCAAGATTGGCTTTGCAGATTGCTTTTTAGTGGCGGATCTACCCGGTTCTCACCCGCCCTTTACGCAGGGTCCATTGTGGGAAAGGGTATTCTGGCGGCTAGGCGGCAGGCATATGTCTCTGTATTATCGGAACGAGCTTTTTCTGTGGGAGTGGAGAAATGGCATACGTCTGGGTAAGCTAGATCTCGATTTCACGGGATAGTCTTGATTTTACTTCAAGGGAAGTTGTCTTGCTGGGATACCCCTTAAACATCTCTAAAACTCGCCACATTAAGGCGCAGAGAAGGCATATGTGGCTTGGTGTATTGTTAGCATCGTCAGCTTGCATGATTCTCTTTCCTCGGCTTCTCACAGGCACCTCTCTTGACAATTGTTCCTGGCATTGCGGAAGAATGAAGGCCGAGGTGCGCTAGTTCCCAAATCTCGGGCTCCAGAGTTGGAGGCCGACGGGGTCTAAGAAAGGGTAACTAGGTCATTTCAGCATCACTTTAGCCATGAAGGATGCGATAGCAAAGGCCATGGACCAATTATAGGTAATAGCGCGCTGATCTACAATTGGAACCGGGGTCATTGTCTGTCTAACCCCGCGTCTGTAGTCGGGTATAAGTCCCCCCATCAAGGCCGAGTTCGCTCCTGTTTTCCTTCAAGGGCGAACGTTTCCATAACCATATATACTACGACAATGCTGCAAGTTAACTGCTCCGGTACACCCTACGAGGCAAGTAAATAAAGAGAACCTCGAGACAACCTAGATGATAACGTGTGAGTCTCTAGATCGGCCATCAACATGGCATAGTCGCAAAGGATAAAGTCGCAGGATCCCTAGACTTTTACAAGTGGCTTTTCAAAACCACATGCGATATGGACTGGCCTGCCGTTCGTATCGAGGCACAAAAATACGTCGAGCCCCTGCAGAAGATATGCCCTCGATACGTCGAGGAAATACGCGGCGTCGCCGATGGCGCAGGGGTCGAATTCATCGACGTAGTCGCCCTCAATGTTCGGACTGAAATAACTTTTGGGTTATTCACCGATAGCCCCAGTGTCCCTGTTCAGACTGATGGCTGCACCAGCCTGGCATATCGACAACAGAACGGCAACATGCTCTTGGCACAGAACTGGGACTGGAGAGTCCAACAAACGGCCAATCTTTTTATCTGTCATATTACACAGCCAGACACAGACATACCAGATATGTCATTCGTCACAGAAGGGGGCGTTATAGGCAAGATAGGATTCAACTCATCCGGCGTTGGAGTTTCTCTCAATGCTATCCGAGCTCGCGGCCTCGACACCACGAAACTACCGATCCATCTTTCATTAAGGGCGGCTTTGGAGTCAAACTCTGCACGCGAGGCGGCCCAGAAGCTGCAAACAAGTGGAACGGCTGGAAGTGGCCATATCTTGGTCTCAGATCCAAAGGAAGCGATAGGACTTGAATGCACGAGTGTGGGGATCAAAGAGATTGAGCTGGACCAGGATGGAACCATCGTTCATGCGAACCATCTAATGCTCGACCACCCAGGTGTGGATGAGCGACCGCCGTACTTGGATTCGTTCGCTCGCGTGAAGCGTCTTTCTCAACTCGTCACAGAACAGGCAGCCTCGGGGACAATCACGCCCTCCTCGTTATTCGAGATATTCAAAGACGAGCAAGGGTTTCCGGGTTCTATCAATCGTTGCCAGGTCGGCGAGTCGGAGTCACAGACCTTGTTCAACATTGTCATGGATTTGGCAGAACGAAAGGCTACGGTATACTTTGGGCGGCCAACAAGCTGGACAGAGAAGGTTGAACTGTCTAGGTAGTTTGGACCACCCTATTCCTTCCTCGGACGATCTTGTATGTCGGTTATGGACTTGTCTTCGGTCATGCGAGATTGAAGTGCGAGTAGAAACCTGAAGAATCCTTGTATACAAATCTGGCTATATTTGCAACGTCTGAATACCTAGTCCCCCTTAGACTTCTCGGCAACTGCTTGGGTATGACAGCTCCTTTGGATGACGACCGCTCTCCTCCAACTCAGGCCACCAAGATACCTGCTTAAACCTAGCATACCACTCCCTCAACAAACCCAAGCGCTCATCCTCAAACACGTCAAGAGAATAACTCAGTTCCATATATCTCGCACCACCCGCAAGCGCAGCATCCACCATCCCAGGGTGATTAAGCCCAGGCGTCAACCATCCACCCTTTTCCAAACTCTCGGCAGCCCACTCTTGAGCCTTGAGAAGAGCTCGGACATGGTTTTCCTTTGCATGACGAGCTAATGCAAGGCTTCGATCTTCGTCTCGTATACCGGACCAACTAGTCGTGACGGCTGCTGCGTTCTTGATGTAGTAGTTGGAGTCTGTGATTGATTGGAGAATGGTGGAGTGGATGTCGTTCATGAGGGCTCTCTCGAGGGGCGTGGGACTGATCATGGGGGTTTTCTCAGGGTACAGTTCCTCCAAGAACAAACGAATAGAGGAACTTTCGTGAACCCAACGAGGTTCATTCTTTCCAGAAGGATCAGTAATCCTCAAGCAGGGGCTACTCTTGCCGGTAGGTTTCGGATCGCTTGGGTCAACATCCACAACGGCAGAGCCATTGAAACGAAGAATCTTAATTTCGAGTCTTGGATCATTGGTCTTGCCCTCGTACAGTTGAGAAGGAGAGTCGACAAGGCCTTTGAGGAGGAGAAAGTAAACAATCTGTTTAGGGAAGAATCCCTCTAGCCATAGGAAGAGGGTGAGTTTAGAGTCAGTAGTAATGGACGACATGATGCTAAAACTGAGTTTTCCTTTGGGTGTTTGATGAAAATTAACTTTCCTGGTTTTTTGGGATTCCTGACTTTATACTTGCGATTGAAAAGGATTATAAATGTCTGCGATGATTGAAATGTCGCCGGAAGGATTGGACCCAGATTGATATACGCCGAAAAGTTTCCGAACCGTCGTTGACAACGCAGTTAGTCAGGGGGAAGACTCCTTCGACCATCAAGGTGGTTTCGGTGGTGCAAGAGAGTTAGCCACCGCTTAACACACATGTAAAGCGCCTTTCGAGATCTTCAGACCACATCCTTAACGGAGTTGCAACTTTCAAAAAGGCATGCCTGAGGCTATTCTGACAGGAGTTTGGACATGGCAACTACTTTGATCTATGCTACTCAGATAACGCTCGTCTCTCATATACTTCACAACCTAAGCCTGAACACAGACGTAATATTTCGCCATAAGACCATTACAATTGGCATCGATCGCAGGATTCCACTTCCTCAGCTGTGCCATAGTAATCTTGTAATACTTCTGAATCGAGTCACAAGCCGTCGTAGTCGCCACAAGATGAAACTTTTTACAGTTCTTGATCATGCCTGCTTGCACAGGGGAGGGAGTCGGGTTTCCCGTATCCGGCTGAGTTGGCGTCTGGCCCAGAACGCCGACGCAGACGTGATAGTTGGCCCAGAGGCCATTACATGTAGATTCAACTGCGGGATTCCAGGATACGAGTTGGTCAGAGTTTCTCGGTAAGTAGGACTGCCTTCCAACCAACGCCTGTTGAATCAAGCCTAATCCTGACCGTAAAAGGCCAGGTCGAGTGGACTTTGGTTCATTTCATAGTAACCAACCTTGTAAGCTCCGTGCTGCTGATATGAGGGGAAATCACACAGGTGGATGAGAGAGAGTCTCAAAGTACAGAATATATAGTATATGGACTAGGAAATGTTAATGGGGCTACAGGCCCAAACAAAGGATACAAAGAATTTAATCTCTTCTCTCCAATGGTCACTCCGCTTCAGTCTCAGTTGGCAACGCACTGCCAAAATACCAACTACATCAGACCAACACACAAGGCCACACCAGGGACCAGGCTCCCGGTGCATCGATGAAAGACATCCAGGGAAGGGTTCAATTCGTGAAATAGCCTTACGGGAATATTGTGGTCCATGTGTATGGAGGTGCAAGTATCATCCTCCCCGACCACGTGCCATCTGCCGCAGTTGAGAGTTGTTCCATCCGCAACCTCGACATCCTTGGGCGGCGCGACGGCGGAGAGATTATAGCCGTCGTTTTGGCCCAGACCGTTCGTAGGCACCGAGTCCGGGATAGTCCCTGTAAAGGTGCCGCCTTGAGGTGACACGCAGATGGCCTTGCCGTAGAAGTCGGTGGCTGGCTGGAGGTTAGAGCAGTCATACTTGAGCCAGGAGTTGTAGAAGCGGAGACTGTCAAGCTTGAGCCCCAACCTGAACTCGATCCTGACGCAAGTGTCTTCTGGCTGGACCGTGTATGTCTCGCACTCTAAGGGTAGGCAGAGCTGTAGATTAGCAGGGATGTTTCTGCAGTCCCCGATGAGCTCTTGGTTGCCCATGTACAGTTCCGCTCCCGAGACGTGGGAGGCTTTCGCAATACTATCGCAAGTATCGCCTTCCTTGGTCATGTAGCGCTCGTTGGTGACGCAGAATGGTGCCTCGACGGGCTTGGCCGTCTTGAGAGGAGGAGGAATGTCCGTCGGACCAGTACGAACGCCACAGGTATTGTAAACGTACTCGAGCTGCTCCTTGTAGTATTCGTTGTAGATGGAATATTGCGACGATTGCATCATGGCGAGGCGGCGGATGTGGCATGTATGACAGAGCTCATCGCGGGGCATCTCCTCGATACTATCGACTTCTGAGAACTCGTCAATGATTTCTAAAGGCCAAAGTTAGCGTTAGGTAGCCTCTTGGAACTCGTCCTACTCACCATTGCAGTACCTCTTCGTCTTGGGGTCCTTGACACATGTCTCATTCCAGCCAGCCCACATATAGCCACCAAACTTCATGGGCACGGTGTCATCGTCGCTAAAGCTCTTGCCCTCACAGTTGCTGGCAACAGAGTTGAACCAGCTACGAAGGGATGCGGAGCAAGCACCCGTGCAGACGAGGTCAGTCTTCGCAGTGGACACCAGTGAGCCGCGGTAGCCCAACCTCATAAACGTCTTGACCTTAGAGTGACAGGCGATATCGGCAGCGAGGGAACCGATGCATTCATCACCGAGGTTACCTCCATTGAGGTCATCGGCGTCGTATATGACGAATGCATTTGCGCAGAGCGCTAGAGCAAAGATAACGGAACGCTTGAGCAAGGCCATTGTCGGTGCTCTCGTGAACAAGCGAGTGAGAATGACTATCGAGGATTGCGATAAAGACCGAAGACAATGATTAGTGCGATATCTTCAAACGAGCTCTCAGGACCTTCAGCTCAGCACTTGGAACTTGGACCAACGCCTGTTTGCGGAATCACGGTACTCTTCTGGGCTCAGCTGCACCCTGTCCCGCTTCACACCACACGTCAATGGCGTAGAGCAAAACCGCGTAGGACGTCGATCGAGTTTCGATTGTTGGCGGCGGGTGGGCCAGTAAAGATGAGAAGCCTGGAGAATTTTGTGTGTAAAGGGAAGAACCAAGAAGATACTGTGCCGCGGCTCAGCTCACCGACTGCAACCTTCAGGTGGGCTGGGCCAGGGGCCTTGTTTTTGATCCACACAGCGGTGTTGGTCGATGATCCGAGGGACCACTGAGGCTGTGGAGAGGTTTTAGAAATTTAGATCAGGGGGAAAAGGTGCAGTTCAATGGCAGAGACAAGTAGGGAAATCTTTGGCTTTTGGGCAAGGAGTTGGGGGATTTCCAATATTAAGAAGCTCATAGCCATAGCATACCCCCTGACCAATGGGTTGGTATCTTCATGTTCAGTTGAACTTCATTATCCACACTCTGCCAATTCTCTCTAAATCCTTGCTCTTATAACGCTCTCGGGCATATACCTACCTACTTCCTCAAGCTTCGGCACTGCCTCACCTCTCAGCCTAGTCTGCATCCCATCCATCCCAGACTTCCTCAAGATCCGCCTGACGTTTCGTCCACATGATAACATGATGAGTTTTCCCCCACGCCAATCCTCCCCAAAGCTCCAGTATCTGCCGAGTCTCTATCTTCATCCAGCCCCAGTATCTCCGCTTACCGAAGAACTCGTCACCTTCCTGCGGAGGGATATCCTCTCTCGGCTTCTCCTCTGCGTCGACTGCCTTGAGAGTAAAGATGCCCTGGCTGACCTGATTGAGCACGTCTTCATCGGCGTAGAGGAAAACGAGGGGCCCGCATGTAGGCATAGGCGGTCCGCCTGTGTGATCGTTGTATATTTGGATGAGTCCACGTCGATCCACGCCGCTCAGTAAGGTTGCGTCTGAACGGGGATCTAGACGGAAAAGGGGTTTAAGCTTCTCGGCAGCCTTGTCGTCTCCCTCCTTCATGACCTCTTCCATCGCTTCCCTCTTGGCAGTCGTGAGCAACTTGTCCCAGTTATCGTCACTGGAAGGGCCATAATAGGTGCGGTAAATTGTGAAGCCCCAATGGCTGATCGAGCTTGGCTGGTCTGTGGGCCAGCAAGGAACCTCGGAAAGCCTCTCGAGCATAAGAGCGAGGTCCGGCATTGCGATTTGCCAATCTTTGTGAAGCTATGGTGGAAGGTTTACTGCGCGCTGTACTGAAGTTGAGAGATGATAAGTAGACAAGGAGCAAGGTTTTGTGTTGCCGAGCAGTGCATGAGTAGTTATAGTTTAATGGCTCATACTGCTTAGGACGATATTATGTAATTAACCTACAATTAAAAAAATATCCAGGCCTGGTATTGGGACCCTGGAAGCCCGCCAAAGGGCCAACATACACTCGATGGCATGTTGCGTTCCCCATTGGGATGCTCACCGATCCAGCCAGGTCGAGCCAATAAGGTAGCTTACTCAGATGGATACTCTTTCTGTGAAAATATTCAAGAACAGACTCGAAGGGTACACACAAAAGTTCTATCGCAAATGAAGAAGCGGAGAGAAAGCGTTGATAGAACTATGCGACGTAGTAAGTAACGGTTGCAACAACACAACAAAATAACACAGCAGTGATATCATTACTTGCTTACCTACGGAATTATCTGAGACTTGAACACTGTAAAATACTGAGATATGTCAGACCAAGGTTGCAAATGCTCAAACCCGCCGGAACGCCAAATACCCATGCACTTTGTCGTCCAAATTGGACATTGTGTTCGCCGAGTTGACGTGAATCAAGTAGCCATCATAAACCACCCTTTACAGTATATAATAATTAAAACCTAGATCGTAAGCAGGACCCAGGCCACAGCACGTTGGCCATTTGACCCAACCGGAGAAGGCAGCATAGGTGATTCCTGTGTCTTCGACGATTAGTTGTGAGAGTCACCTCTATTTCCATAGATTTTGAGAGGGTATAAAACACGGGAGCAATGTTTATATGTGGGAATCAAAGCTTCGTTTACTATCAACCAAGGTGTGCGTGTATGCTCAAAACAAAAGCCAAGTATTGCTAGGGGTATCAGGGGAAGCCACGTCGCTCAAAGTATACACAACCAACATCCCTTCAATCATTCCTCTCAGCATAAGCCATGTCATCATTATCAAACCCCCACTCACCACCTTCAGGCTTGGTACCATTCTTCAAGAAGCAGTTTGCGCCATGTTTGCCCACCATCTCAGCCATCCGTCTATCAAAGACGACGCTCTTGCACTTGACTCCCGTCCCCCTATTTTCGTCCCTGTCGATCATGGCGGCACAGGCGTTTAGACAGTCTTCGAGAGTGTAGGCGATTATAGGTGCTACATCTCCCATGATGCCGCCGCCCTTGGCTGGGTCGCCTGCTGGTACGTTTACGCCACAGTACCAAGAGAATTCATAGCCCTTGTTGGATTTGAAGACTGTTCTTTGTCGAAAGTCTGTGGGGCAGTTGAGTTCCAGACTCTCCACGGCCGATGCTCGTCTTGGGACGTAAGGGTCTGTGATGTTTTCTGAGGATGTGGTGTTGGGTTCGATGGAGGGGCATGATATGGTCTCGACCGGGGCAGCTTCAGAACACTCGGTGCATTCTGTAGTATTACTTGAAAGAATTATTATCAATACGAGTTCATAAGAACATAGTAGTCTATACAAGCTTACCTTGAGCAATTTCCCAGCGCAGCAGCGCATCCTCCACCAACACCCGCGCCAACAACAGCAGCAACCAAGACACCAATGAGAAGACCAAAAGTCCAGATGCCAAGACCAAATGGAACATGAATTTGCTTCTTCTGTAGACTTGGCTCTGACTCTGGCTCTGACTCTGGGTGCCGGTATTCTGGTGGATTGTAGTACAGCTTATGCTGACCGTAGAGATGCGCTACCTCGGGTGCATTGGTCATGTCGACCTGAAGGCCTTCGCTGTCAGAGTGCGATGGCATCTTGTCTTTGGGGGCAAAGTAAGAGATGGGGATGACGTCTGAGTCACCGTCGTCGGACTTTTTCTCATAAAGGGCCATGTGAATTATGTTGCTGGGAATATCAAACCAAGTAAAGATGAGTGCGTAGTCAATGTGCTTTATTCTTAAATCCTCCCGACCTTGACAACCCTATCTAACCTTGTAATACTTAATAACCAATCATGGTGTTTAAATGGCACACTCAGGTCCTCTTGTTGTCTCGTGTGGTGATATAAGCGCCCAGGTCCTCGGGACCGAAGGCTCGGGACCGAATTGGTGTGGCCAATGGTGTGCTGTCGCATGGTTGAAAGAGGTCGGCCCCTGCATAGTCTGAAGCGCGATGGATGTTTCTTTATAGGTTGAGGAAATGATAATCGCCCTGCCAAGTTTATTTCTGGCGTCTATTGTAACACTAGGTTACTTCAGCCCTGGCGGGTGCTCTAAAGGTGCGGATGTTCCCGTCATTCTGGTTCACCCCTCAAGATGAACAAGAGGTTATCAAGTTGTTCAAGGTATTCACCTTCAATAATCATTTTATCAACACAGAGGATAATTTCCCTCTATCTTTTATTCAATGGAATACTTGAAAAAAAAATATGCAATTTTATCTGGAATGCTGATCTTCGCAAGGATGGATGAACCCCGTGGGGGCCAAACACCGCCATGTGAAACACGATCCTACGGATACCACAACGGTCCTGAAAACGGTCGCCCGCATGCATCTCGGAATCAAGCATATCCGATGCACTCAACCTTAGCGAGGAGTTAATCCTGACCGTCAGCATCTCGAAATGTGAGTTACAAGGTTTCAGCTCATGTTTCCGGTGCCGTGCGGCATTTGCATTTTGGTATCAATTAGAGACACACTTGGCCATGTTGAGAAACCATGGCCGACCTTGCGTCAAAGCGTCAGTTTCATGAAACTGTTAATGCTTTTCGTCTGGTTTTTATCCACGTTGAAGGATTCCTTTGCCGAGGAGGGCGTCATGACGGAAACTCAAGAAACCGGCATTCCATGGTCAAGTGAGAGGAGAAGACGGCACGTAATCCTTAACGCGGAACTCGCCTCTATGGTGATACTAAGTCACGTTATTCTGGAGTGCATGATAATCAGACACATACTTCCAGATCATGTTGCTCTTCGAAATATGCTTGGCAATGTGGACGTGCAGGTTCATAAATTGCGGATAATCATGCACAAAACATGATCCAGGTGGCTGAGTCATTCTGCCTCAGGCATCAATATCCCAAATCATCCAAGTCAAGTTCGACTCATCCAAGATCATGATTTCGATTGCCTCTTTCGGAAATACCCCACTCATCTTTGACTCAGTCATTCTTCAGCTGGAATGATGGACGCATGATAGTCCATCGATAAATAGCCTTCTATTTCCCCTTTGAATAGACTTGTTTTGTATCAATCACTCAACAATTCACTCATCTACTACTACCTACTTCGAAATCATGCCACTAACAACAACATCAACATTATCGTGCTCAACCTGCCAGGTCTCATTCGAGACTGTGCAAGAGCAACGACAACATGCAAAGAGCGATTTACAGTTAGTATACGTTTATTCTATTGGACGCATTAATTCTAACAAACGTGTTAGTATCGAGAACTTGAGGCGAAAGGTGGCCGATCTTGGCATCAACACTTTGCCCCCATCAGACACCTATCAAGCCTCGGGCTCACATCACCGCTCACAATCACCCAACGACAAATCTTCAGAAAGTGACCCTGAGAGCGATCGTGAAGTCAACCAAGACGACATGCCCGAGTTTGTGCCCGAAAATTGCATCTTTTGCTCACATCAAGCCTCAAACATTGACGACAATCTCGCCCACATGAGGACCACACACAGCCTCACAATCCCTTTCCAGGATAACCTCGTCGTGGAACCCGCTACATTAATATGGTATCTCCACTTTGTCATCTTTGGATACCACGAGTGCATTCTTTGCGGGACGAGGCGACGTACAGTTGAGGGTGTGCAACAGCATATGCTTGACAAGGGACATTGTCGGTTTGAAATGTCGGATGAGATGATGGAGTTTTATGACGTTGAGGGTCTCAACAGCCACAGCACTCAAGACCTTGTTCGACCTGATGAGGATAGCATTCGATTACCCTCTGGCAAGATTCTCTCACATCGATCTCAAACCGCATCATCAAGCAGACCACGAATCACCCAGTCAACATCCACCGAAGAACCAGCTGCTATCCCCGGCGCACCCCCTTCCGACGCCCTAACAAACCGAGGCCGCAAGGAAACAGCCATGGCAACGCAACTCTCACGTCTAAGCATCAAGGACCAGCAGAGCTTGATACACCTTTCAGCTCCTCAGCAGCGCAGTTTACTCGCCCAGAGGAAGAAGGAACTCGAGACTGCTAGACGGTCAGAGAGGAGGATGCGGATTAAGATGGATAGACATAGCAATAAGGCTACGGTGGAACATGGACGTCCATGGCAGTCGTACCTCTCTATTTGAATGAGTGGTTTTCATTTTTGTAGTTGGGTCGGCGGGTCATTGGAAAAGCAGCTTGTCTTAGCCTTTAATTTTTATGGACTAATAGGTTAATACTATTTCTCTTGAAAATTAGTCTTTTGCTATACAAGCCATCATTTGTAACAGAGTGCGTCGCAGACTTGTATTGAAGACCAACAACAAGCGGGAGGACAGAATCTAAAGAATTATTGCTCTTATCTTTAAAACTAAGCTCTGGGCATCCGTTGTTGTCTAATTAACCTACATCATTGCTCCATGACTGAGCCGCAGTGGAGTTGTTTTCTCCAACCAAGTCTTCAGGGGTTCCGGAAATGGCATCATGTTGCACACCGATCCACAAGCATTACAAAAGGGCGAGAAACACCTTTAAGCGATGCCAAGAAACGTGTTGCCTGATTGGACGGGCAATTCAAAAAGTCCGGCGCATCCTGGTATACCCAGGCGTATCGAGGCGTATTCAGGCGTATTCACCCCAGACCATATTCCAGGCAACACTTTTAAAACAAGCCTCGGCCTCCCCCCTTTGCCTCACTTGTTTCGTTTACAACGCGCCACAGATGATTTTCGCTTAGGCTTCCAATATTTGCCATAAGCGCGAGATCGAATTTCTAATATGCCAAGAAAATCGCCGCCCAAATCTCAAGGCATCCATTTTAACGCCTCTGCTATGGTAACATGATACAAGGCCTTTTTTTGGCTGCCTACTTGCTCTGTGGATCACCAACGCGTAAACGCAACCCAATTTCTAATTAAACATTGACAGGTCATCACCAGCCTCCCGTTATGAGGTATGTGATAAAAGAGAGGTTTTTCGGGTGGTAGGAAAGATGCGAGTCTATAGTGTTGGCAAAATCAATCATTCTTTCATAACTCGACATCGTCCGACCGACCCCTGAGGAGACAACTCATGACATCATGAGTCGCAGCAGCCAGCGAGAACTGATGTCGTCTGGAAGTCAAAACACTCATCAAGAGCCCGACATGCCTCAAGGTGGGCCCGAAGTTCAACCTCTTCCTGTCGACAAGCCCAAGGCTGGTCGTGGATGGCGTTTTTGGGCTGTCTTTATTTCACTCTCCATATCGGCCTTCCTAAGCGCCCTCGAGGGTGCTGTTGTCTCGACAGCTTTGCCTTCCATCTCGCGCGCTGTAAATGCGGGAGAAGACTACATCTGGATGGTTAATGTCTTTTTTCTCACTAGGTAAGAACTCATCTGAGCGAGCTTCCCCTGAATCAAGCTCACACATGTCAGTGCAGCTGTGCAACCCCTTTACAGTCAACTAGCCGACATCTGGGGCCGACGATGGCCCATGATCACGGCTCTAGGAATCTTCGCCTTGGGCAGCGGCATCTGCGGAGGATCAAACTCAGCAAGCATGCTAATCGGCGGTCGAACCATCCAAGGACTAGGAGCAGCAGGAATCAACGTCCTAGTCGAGATCATCATCTGCGACCTCCTCCCTCTACGAGAACGAGGACAGTTCATGGGTTTGATGTTCTTCTTCATCGTCTTGGGATCTGTGGCTGGTCCTTTTCTGGGCGGTATCTTGGTTGATCGAGCTTCGTGGAGATGGGTCTTTTACATTAATCTCCCATTCTGCGGGCTTTGTTTAGCCTTGCTGTTTCTGTTTCTCAACGTGCAGCGGCCGAAGAATGACGAGTCTACCAAGGAGAGTCTCAAGAAGATTGATTTTATTGGACTTTTCATCCTCTGCGGATCAATCTCGTCACTACTCTACGCCCTGACGTATGGAGGAACACGGTATGAGTGGTCAGCCCCAGCCATCATCGCCAGCTTCGTCATTGGTATAGTCGGTATCGTCGCCTTCTTCGTCTACCAGATCTCGCCTCTCTGCAAGCATCCCGCCATGCCCAAGGCCCTATTCGGAAACAGAACCTCCGTTGCAGCCTTCCTAGCAACCTTTATGCAGCTCATGCTTTCGTACGCGCCTCTGTACTTCCTACCCGTCTACTTTCAAGCGGTGAAGCGTTCATCCCCTTCTCGCTCTGGAGTACAGATCATCCCATTCTCGGTCACATTCTGCGTTAGCGGTTTGATCGGTGGAATCGTGGTTAGCAAGCTCGGTCGTTTCAAGGCCGTCCACATCGCCAGTTTTGCCCTCCAGATTATTTCTGTCGGAACATTTACCCTCCTCGATCGCGATTCAAGCATGGCAGTTTGGGTCATTCTTCAGCTCATCTTTGGATGGTCAATCGGCATGCCAAACCCTTCTCTCTTGACAGCTATCCAGGCCGATATTCCCGATAGCCTCAACGCAGCCAGCACAGGCGCCTTTGCCTTTGTGAGAAGTGTTGCCACAATCTTCGCCGTGAGCGTACCTGCTGCCGTCTTTGGAAACCGTTTTGATCAACTACTTGCAACCACCGAGGCGGTGAACGACCCCAAGCTACAAGCAGGACTGGAGCGAGGTCAGGCATACGAGAAGGCATCGAAAGCCTTTATCAACTCTTTCCCAAAGGAGATTCAAGACGCCATCATTACTCTGTACGAGGAAAGCTTGAAAAGGGTCTGGTATGTCTCACTGGCTTTTGCCGGCGCCGGGCTTCTCTTCGTTCTGCTAGAAAAGAACTTGGTAACGCGAGAGGATAAGGATACCTCTGAGTTCGAACTTTTGGACAACCCAAATACTGCTGATGGCAACGCAGCCAAGGATTCTCGCACGGAGACTGTCTAAAGCGAAACGAATCAAGGAATATTTGACCGATTGAAAGTTGGCAACCCCTAAGGAGACACCCTTCTATTCGCCTTCAAGAAAAAGAAACAATTGCCAGCTGGTTCTGGTGTACAATGCATCATATCATTTTATTACTATTTTTCATCACACATACATCTCAAGCATAGCCTTCCTGCTATCGTACATTTAGTTATAGACGGTTGCAGGTAGACCTTAAAAAAAACTTCGATTCTTAGTCCAATTGTTAATCTTCGCCATGTTATAGTAGTGAGCAATGTGTTGGGAATCATGTCACCAGGGAGTTTGTCGGAGAATCCCAAATCCGGATTTATTAGAACTGTTAGTTTCATGGAGGTAGGCTTATATGACTTAAGAAACCCTTGAATAAGCAATATTATTACGACTCAAAGTCCTAAAGGGACTCATGTTGACTTTCGACTTTCGACATATGGAAAATTGTAGAGAAGATGTGAGATTACAGAACCCAAGGAATGAACCGTGCCGTTTTCTGATGCCATTGTTCCCATTCCTGACCAAAAGTAGCCTGCAACATCTTCTCTTCCTCCTTAACCCGTGTCCAAATGGCAAACATAATCGCCAACAACCCAGCAGGAACTAACCCCCACATCAAGCGGCTCACGACATTGTGCCACGACCATGGGATCCAGGCACTGAGGACCCCATCAGTCCTCCCGTACAGCAGCACGTTGGCCACGGCGAGAATGGCGATTCCCGTGTAGCCTGGATGTTGCAGGTAACGGTAGATTCCAGTCGTCTTTAATTGATCCGGTTCAGTTAAAGCAAAGGTGAAATTGCGACCCAGTGAAGCATATGATGCGAGGCGTAGAGGAACTCCAACACAAATAATGAGCGCCAACGGTATAGAGGTTGCTTTTGACCATGTTATGAGATCGATATTAAGTCCGCGGAAAATATACGGGAGGATAATCTCTGGCCGCTCCTCGTGGTACAGTAATACCAATCTCGATGTATGCAACCCCAGAAGACCCAATGGGGCTAGGATGAACTTGGTGCTGTGTTTCTCTGTAAGATGTAGCCATCGTAGCGAGTCGCCAGTTGAGGGAGCCGACTTTGTGACGGGCGTGACCTGCCAGGGAGGAGAGAGGGCTATATATGTTCCTGATAGAGAGAGGCAGAGGGTTGACGATAGGGCGAATTGAGGAAGTGCGATTGGTGGCAACATATCTCAAGTGTATTATTATCGTTTCTTTGCAATTAATTCTTATTGGCAAAAGTTGCATCGGGAAAGAGGAGGAACAGCCGGTCAAGTTGGAGTTGGGTTGTGGGCAGAGTTTGATTAGTGTCTCACTTCTTCACGTGACGTTGCAATTCTCGTTGCTGTCCCTCAATGTCTTTGACTTCAACTTGGCAAACAAAAGCAGAGAAGCAGTTATAGAAATTCAGCTGCCACCTTTGTTTCAAAGGTTGCGTCTCAGGCGTTTGTCAAGGAGGCATAGTCAAAGTCTTGGCAAGTTCGTGAGATAGTCAAGCTGTAACCATTGGACACCCCCTTGTGATAGGTTTTAATTCCTCGGGTAAAATTAGTGTGTTACAAAGAACCCCGTGAATGCACTAAGACCGGAGGTAACGGCCGCTGTGGCAACTTTCTTGAATAGTTGCCCAGCTGAAGAACGGGGAAATCCAGACTCCCGAACTACCGGGAACAAGGAAGCTATTTTCAATGAGTCATGAGATGCAGAGAAGCTTTCAAAAACACGTGTGCACCTCTTTTTAGTGTCGTTGTACCGCAACTTAAAGTTGTTGCTAGTTGTCACTGATAACCAAGCGACGTTGGTAAGGGCCATTGTGTCCGGTGTCAACCCAAGACCTGGCCTCGAACGATGGTATGTATAAATTAACTTGACCTGAATCACCAGTAATAGCCATAACATTAAAAGCCACCAGATCAGTCATGCAAGACTTGAATGCAAGCCCAGTTCCATCACATGCAGTGGTTGTTTCCGTTCAACTCGCCTCCACAAACCAAGGCATTATCCACAACTTCCGAACCCAACGGAGTGGACCGAGACGTCGATTCCCTTTTCCCGTCAAGCCCCTGGCGATCAAAGAAAAGCCGTTTCCCGCCAATGACACACAAAAGTACCACCATGTACCAAAAAGCGAATCGCCCACATCATGCGTTAAAAATACGCCATGCTGACGGGGGCCTGGACCAAGGGTCTCGGCTACTGGTGGGTGGCGACTTGTTGCAGAATCGCCCGGTCTAGACCACCACGCGCGTCCATCTCCAAAGCAAAAAAGCAATCCAGGGATTATTTTTCGTTGAGTGAGAGAGAGAGGGGCAAAAATTGGAAATCCGATGCTGCATATCGTATGCTAATTCATGAGTGATCGAGAGCTTCTTTCGAGGGTTGCTGTCGTACTGTCACCTTTACCTCCCCGTCCACCCATGTCACTTACAGTTCTACGCTGCGAGGGTCTGAGTCGATACGATGGCTGTGATCGAGGGTGCAGGGGTCCCTAAGAGGACGCCCGTCTGCGAGGCAACTCGAGAAAGGGAGACCTTTAGGTGACACGACCTTCCCTCATTCACTTTCCAACCTGCATGGCTAACCAAACTGACAGATATGATGATGCTCTATTCTCCAACGTCAAGTTCAACGACGCTGGAACTCCCATACCGAGCTCTGAGCTCGTCACTTGCCCTGATGCTATCCTCACTGCCCTTGCTCGACTCGCCGCCAGCCAGACTGGTACGGCGCGGTCGCTTATCTCTCTGTTTGATCAGTCTTACCAGTATATCGTTGCTGAAGCTACACCAACCATCTCTTTAATTCCCAGCTTATCCGAGAGTGCTCGCGATTATGAATCCCTTTGGCTATGTGGCACTGCAATCCCTCGTGTTCATGGTGTTTGCGAGCATACCCTCTGTGGCGATGAGTTCGGCTACTTTGTTGAGGGCAACACTGACGAGGAGTTACCCGTCCTCGTAGTCGAGGATCTCGTCTCTGATCCACGATTCGCCTCCAAGCCTTACTGTCGACCTGGTAGCCAAGCAAGGTTCTACGCTGCCGTGCCCATCCGTACAGACAGGGGTGTCAACATTGGTGTCCTCTGTGTCATCGACACGAGTCCTGGAGCTGCATGGAATGATCAACACTCGCGACTTTTGCAGGAACTATCCCGTGCAGTCATGGGACACCTTGAAGCTACGAGCCTTCGAACCCCCCAGAGGCGTACCGAACGCATGAGCAGGGGCCTACGAGATTTTGTCGAGAACAACTCGGCCTTTTCAGGGGAGCAGCCTGCAAATACTCCAGATACCATCAAGTCCCCTAGTCCCAAGGACGAACAGCGCCCTCTGGACTTGGGCAGTGCTGTAGAAGCAATAACTCTACAGGATACGGCTTCACCGAGTACTGAATTGCCCACAACTGTGACCAGTCTACCACAAACCACTGATCAGTCAGGTTCGGGGACATCACCAGCCAAGCAAGAGACGACACGGGACTCGAAGCGCCCTCTCAACACCACAAAGGACGTCTTCTCCAGGGCTGCAGACATTGTTCAAAATGCGCTCGAGGCCGACGGGTGTCTTTTCCTTAACGCCGACCTACTCGAGTTTTCAGCCTCTCCTTCAGACCTAGCAGATGAGGATCTCACAACTCGCCGGCCATCGGCCTTCAGTTACAGTGGAAGCGAGAGCGCCCATACTGTCGTATCTTCCGAAGAACGCCCAATGTCACCATGTCAAATCCTCGGGACGTCAGACGTCAACACTCCAAGTCTAGACGACGCCATCGAGACCACACACGTACCCATACCCCAAACTCTTCTCGCACGCATGATCCGACGATACCCCAAGGGCCAGATCTTCAATTTTGGAGCCAACGGTGAGCTCCAACCGGATGACCTACCCGAAGACTCGAAAGCGGACTCCCCCCTTTCTCCCTTCCTCGGCCACGAGTCTGGTGCATCAAAGTGGCAGCCCTTTTCAGCTAGGCAGGGGGAGAAACCACGACTACAACCGAAAGAAGCAAGTCTTCTTCTGGAAACATTTCCAAATGCCCGTAGCGTCGCCTTTGTGCCTATCTGGGATCCACGGAAGGAGCGGTGGTCTGCTGGTGGTTTCGTTCACACGCTTGCGCCGAACCGTACCTTTACTCTTGACCTCGACCTTACTTATCTTCGTGCTCTCGGCGTCTTGGCCGCATCCGAAGCTTTTAGGATTGAAACCATGGCTTCGGACAAGGCCAAGTCTGATGCACTGGGTTCACTCTCCCACGAACTGCGGTCGCCTCTCCACGGCGCTGTCTTGAGCGTCGAGCTGTTGAACGACACTTGTCTCAGCGTTCCGCAGCAAAACATAGTCCACACAATCGAAACTTGCTGCCGAACACTCTCCGATACTATTGACCACCTCCTCGAATACTCAAAAGTCAACAGCCTCACCTCTCACGATGTCCCACAGGATGCCAAGGCCGAGGGACAGAGGGCTTCCTCATTCATGACCGCCATGAAGCCTTTCTGCAAGACAGTTCATTTGGACATCCTAGTGGAAGAGGTCATGGAGAGTGTATACGCCGGCTTCAATTTCCAACATCTCTCCATCGCACAATTATCGAGACAGTCCGCGCAAGGCGGCCATCACGATGTCACTTCAATCCGTCGACTAGATTCCATGCAGGCCATGGAAGAACTTGGTCCTTCTGTAAAAACAGGCAATGTCCAGACAAGCTTCGGAGATGTTGCTGTCTTTCTAGCCGTCGATCCATCTTGCTCTTGGGCCTTCTACACGCATCCCGGTCCAATGCGTCGTATCGTCATGAACCTATTTGGGAACTCCCTCAAGTACACGCACCAAGGCCTCATCAAGGTTTCTCTCCAGCAATCAAACATCTTGTGCGCTGAAAGCAAGGAACGCTGGGTAACCCTAACCGTCGCAGACACGGGAGTGGGAATCGGACAGGACTTTTTGCAGAACAGCATCTTCAAGCCATTTGCGCAAGAGAACCACCTTTCATCAGGCACAGGAGTCGGTCTCAGTTTCGTAAAGCAGATGACAACACATCTTGGCGGCAACATTTCTGTGAGCAGCCGGATAGGGGTTGGAACTACAGTGACCGTCTCACTACCCATGACCCTGGAAGACTCTTGCCCCGGAACCGCCACGCAGCTAGCGGAGAGCGAGGAAGAATTCGAGAGTCAACTCCGCAAACTTCGTGGTCTGCGTGTGAGGATGCTCGACTTTAGCAAACACCAAGTCACTGGAGGAGTCCCCCCTTCAACTACCATGGAGACTCCAGATGTGCTAGTGCAAAACATCTGTCGGGACTGGATGCACATGGAGGTAAACTCTGAGCTAGAATCGAAGCAACTGGTTCCAGATCTTATCATTTGGTCCGAGGATGGTCTGGAGCAGCCACTCTCTGCACATGAGCCGCTACCTGATGTCCCCGGTGTTGTGCTCTGCGCCAACGCTCTGACTGCGCATCAGTATGCTACAGGTACCAAGGTCACTCCTCATCCGGGGATATTTGAGTTCATCTCTCAGCCGTAAGTTTCACGTAAACCGATCACTGTTTACAACATTAGCTAACCTTATACAGCCTTGGTCCTCGTAAGCTTGCAAGAGCCTTTTCTCTTGCCCTTCATCGATGGACAGTCGCCCAGACAAGCGCCGCTACAACACAAACTACGACAGAACCCGAAAGGAACAGGAGGGACAGCGTTCCTGCCCCTTTTGTCAGCCCCGGAACACCGTTCCCCCTCAGCTCAGAGGAAACACCAAGTCCTTCACAAGATTACTTTACCGCGCCAGAATTCCTCCTCGTGGACGACAACTTTATCAACCTAAAAATCCTAACATCCTACATGAAAAAGCTCAAACAACCCTACCAGACCGCTACAAACGGTCAAGAAGCCCTCTCAGCCTATGAAACAGATTCCGGACGTTATGTCTGCATTCTAATGGACATTTCCATGCCAATCATGGACGGCTTTGAAGCCACACGAAGAATCCGATCTTTCGAACAACGGCACGGTCTGAGACCTGCCCTTATACTTGCCCTAACGGGTCTAGCTTCTGAAGAAGCACAACGGGAGGCGGTGGTTAGTGGTGTTGATCTGTTCCTCACGAAGCCAGTGAGACTCAAGGAACTGGGTCCGATATTGAGATCGAGAGGTGTGATACCAGAAGAAAAATAAGCTTGGTTCACCGTGATGTATTTGTTTAGCGTTTTGGATCATGGACGCCTCGACTATAATGATATACGACGGAACGAGACTCATGGATAGTGTCTAATAAATGTATCATATTCAACATGACGAAGACTATTCTTCATCACCACGGAGTGTGCTCTAACAAAAATAAACCAGAATGTCTTTTCCTAAAAACTTGAACCTCACGTAAAAATAGGCATTGAAGAGCACTTTACTCACGTTCTTAGACTTATAGATATCATCCTTACATACTCCATAACCCATGATCGTGACCCTCGAGGCTATTTCAACATGCAGCCAAAACCACCTTCACCCTCACTTTTTCGTCAATAACCCTTCATCTCATACACCCAAGAGCCCTAGAGAAGTCAAGAACTCAAAACTCTTCAATCGCCTTTTCATAAAACAACTCAATTGAAAGAACCTGGTAAACACCTCAACAGCAGCCCCATCGTTATCGTGGATGTTTCCCGCGGCGAATCAGACACTTTTCCGCGGCAGGTTAGTAATCGGCCCTACATCTAGACACCGCCAGCGGTAACTACTTGACCTGTGAAACTCCTTATTTCGAGGAACACGATAATTCACGCATTCAATCATTCTTCTCCTTTATTTGTAGAACATCAAGATTTGAGAGCGGTTGGGCTTTGTGTTCCACAGTTGCGGCATATACAACGTCGACTTCCCCCTCCTCAACCCCAGGTCTGCATCAACTACCACCCTCATCCAACATACACAAAACTCAATCAACACTTCAATCATGGATCATTCACTCGAAAACTACAAATCCTATATCGGAAAGCCGATCTCTGAGCTTCCCACGCCATCCCTCGTCATCAATCTCCCCATCCTCAAGCAAAATGTCAATACCCTACACCGCGACGTCGAAAAGCTGGGCATCGGCTTCAGACCTCATGTAAAAACGCTCAAGGTGAGTTTCACAATAAATTGATCACTCTAGAAAGCTTACTAGTTCTATAGTCCCTCGAGGTGACGAGGATGATGCTCGCTGGCGGTAAATACAGGGGTATCGTCGCCTCCACCATTCCGGAGATCAAGGGTGCCCTGCCCCTTGTGAAAGAGGGCATCCTAGACGAGGTAAGGATTCCCCGCAAAGCAGACAATGAGGAAAAACTGATTGAGGACGCAGTGTCTGTACGGTCTTCCCGTCTATTCCAGCGTTCTGCCAAGATTGGTCGAACTCCGAAAATCGCTACGCATCCTCTTGATGGTAGACAATGAACAGCAAATAGCGCTTCTTGAGCAGTCAGACTCGAGCAAGCAGCCCTGGGACATCTTTGTCAAGCTAGATGTCGGTTCGCACCGAGCGGGGGTGGAGACTAACAGCAAAGCACTCCATAACCTGGTAGAGCGCGCCGAAAAGTCATCGGCAGTTAGTATCTACGGATTTTACTGTCACGCTGGACACTCGTACGCGGGTAGATCGCGAAATGAAGCCGAGGAGACACTCAACGTCGAAGTGTCGAGCGTCCTCTCAGCAGCCAAGCTCCTCCCCTCAGACCGCGACATTGTCATCTCGGTGGGCAGCACACCAACAGCACACGTAGTGGAGAGTCTCAAAGCATCAATGCCAACAAACATCAAGCTAGAACTCCACGCGGGCAACTTCCCCAGCAACGACCTCCAACAAGTATCCACAGGTCTGGTGACCGAAGCCCAGCAAGCCGTCTCGGTAGCTGCAGAGGTGTGCAGCTTGTACCCGGAGAGGAACGAGGCACTCGTCAACGCGGGCGTGATTTCGCTGTCGCGCGAGGCCGCGAGCGCCTTCACCGGATTCGGCCGCGTGGTGGGCAAGCAGACGTGGGGCGTGGTGCGACTCTCGCAGGAACACGGCATCTTGGGTACCATCGGCGAGGAGGAGGGGAGAAAGGTCGAGGATGACTTTGAGGTTGGGCAGCGGGTGGAATTGTGGTGCAATCATGCATGCATTACTGCGGCGGCGTTTTATGTGTATTATGTTGTTGATGAAGAAGGGATCGTGAGAGAGGCATGGATTCCTTGGAAGGGATGGTAGACAGACACAAGTCAAAATGAGTCAGCACTCAATTGATCAAAACCCGAGGTTAACAAACACACAATTAGATCAAAACCTCATCATGACCACGAATTATCCAATTGCGTCTTTTAATTCGTCCCTTTTTCTTGGTTCCTGGACTCCAATTGTCGACTAAAAATCCTGCTTTGTTTCTTTCCTCTCCATCCCGATACAAAGTGGGGTCTCGAGCCGCATACGTCATCGCCTACCGCGGTAGCTTCAAAAGTGCGGGCGGGTTCGTGATCATCGTCACATGCGGCGCCATCTTCTGCTCTCCTCCATCCATCTTCTCCTCTCACCACTTTTTTCGGCTTCTCTTCCGTCGGTCAAAACAACTTGATTCCATAGTCTTTCAAGACAATACACTTCTCGATAATCTCCCTCAACACCTCCTCTCCTCACATCACACAAGTCATCAGTAAGTTTCGACGTCATAGTTACATCCTCTCGGCCGAGAACAGTCACTAAATTCCCCTCCCAGTGTCTTACGCCGACGTTGCTGCCAGCGGACCTAAGCAGTCCCCCCAAGACGTGAGTTTTACTCTAAAACCCTCACACTCACAATCTCCAGCTAACACTTCCAAGGCCGCTGCTCCTCAGCCGCCTGAGATCATCTCCACTGAGTCCGCCTCCACCGCTTCCCTCATCGACGTTGACCTGCCATCTGTGCACACCGTCAACTCCGAGTTCCTCGACCAGCCAGTAAAGACCGAGACCCAAGCGGCTCGCATCGAGAGAGAAGAGGAGGCTCGTGAGGAGAAGCGCAAGCGTGATGCCGCTGCCGCCAAGGCCCGTCAAACCGACAACTGGCTGATCCAGCAATTTTCTCGTCTTTCCGATGGTAGCGCTACCGGTCTTGTCATTGCCAACTTTGCTACCGTTGTCGGCTTGAGTGCGTACCTGGGTTACAAGGGATGGGGTCTGTATGAGAAGGGCAGGCTGGACTGGAAGGCTGTCGGTATCGGTGCCGGTATCCTCGCCAGCGTGAGCGCGGCAGAGGGTGTTCTTGGACGGTATCTGTACAAGGGAAAGAAGGGTGGTTCCTAGAGGGATCCCAAGGAAAACGACATGATGAAGCGAAGTGAGGAATTTATGAACCTCGTCGGTAGCCAGGGGACAAGGCTACTGTGCCTGGCGGCACGCATCCATCTCCATGTCTTCGGACTTCTTTGAGGATGCGTGACATTTTCCAGTTTCTTGTTGCATTGTTTGGCTCTGTTTGATAGTCTCTTGATACCGGCTTATTACCCATCTCAATCAATACACGCACAGGCACAATAATTGTACACAACTACCCCACCATGGTGAAAATGAAACGGACTTCTGTCTGTGACCAATCATTGTCAACTTCACCAAATAGAAAATGTGAGATGTGATCACGTCTATTACATATTCATGGCGTTTCTGTCCCGTCCTCTTCATGATACAGCGTTGGTACAGAGATGAGCGTCTATCCACCCATGCCAAGATCCCAGATATCTTACAAAAACGTACATCGCCAACACATCGCTCCATAATCTTTTTTACACCCTTTTTTTTTTTTACTTCTTCTGCTCAGCCTTCTTTCGTGCAGCCTCCTGCTCAAGAAGCTTAATCTCTGCATTCGCAGCAGTTGCATCATGAGATTGCAGAGGTTCCGATAGTAAAGCCTCCTTGGCTTCTTCTTGCTTCTTCTCCACCTCGGGCTTCTTCTCTACTGGGGTAGCTTCGGGTTGAACCTTTGGTGTGTTGTCTTGAGTTGACTCCTTCTGGGCTTCTTGGGGAGGAGGGGTTTGTGTGGGTTGGGCGATGGGCTCGGCGGAAGCCTTTTGGGCGTCGGGGGCGGGCTGTTCGTCGCCAAAGTCGGGGGTAGGAGGACCATCCTCGTCGTCTGCCAGCTCAGCACCGTAAATCTCGGGGTACTTCTTGAAGCACTCTTGCATGCCCCTAGAAAATCATTAGCACACTTCCACGCACATCCCATAAACAATCGACATACTGGAACTTGTCGATGCAGTCCATTCCCTTGGGCTCCTCATTCGAGAACACAAAGCAGCTAAAGGCAGTCTTGAACTCCTCGCCACAAGGTCCATGAGCCATCCCACCAAGGCAAGGGCAGTCCCAGTTAATCTCTCCAGTCTCGGGGTTGAAAGCGCCTTGCTGGCCAGCCTCCTCCTCCAATGCAGCGGGCGATCCATCGGCGGCTACCGTGCTCTGGGCACCAGTCTCGGGCTCAGGTGTCTTATCGGGGCTCTGCTTCTTGATCTGTTTCCGCTTCTCCTCGAGGATGGAGTCGACTGTAGGGAGGTCATCGTCAGAAAAGGCAGCGGGTGCGGCAATCTTTTGTGCTGTCGGCGCAGAGGTCAGTCAGTCGCATGTTTCTACATCAATCCATTGACACTTACAAGCAGCCTCCTGAGCAAAGGCTGGGCTAGTGTTGTAGTAGTACACAGCTGCAGCGGCAAGACCCAATCGCGCAACGGAGCTCTTCCATGTCCGGGACTTGTCGGCAGGAGTAGCAGTAGAAGTGAATCGTCTCGGAGCGGCGCGGAGGGTGCTGGAGCGCAGACTAGCAATTACAGGCCTCGAGGCCGATCGCAAGGTTGTACGATACATGATGAAAATATGTCTACAGTTTGTAAAGGAAAGGAAAGGCGCAAGCTCGAAATCAAGACACGGAGGAGGAGGAATTGGTCAGCAAAGACCTGGTGGAGCAATTCGCGAATTGATGAATGATGCTTGGAAATGTTCGCCGAGATTCCGGTTGAGGGAAAAAAAAAATGTTGCCGTGATTTAGCCGCCGAGATTCTCCGATAAGATGTGATAACGTTGATGAAGGTGATCATGAGATTGCTTGATGGATGAATTGCATCATATTTTAGAGATATATATTTACCAAATACATTCTATCTGACAATAATAACTTCTTAGCAGCTCTGTTACCTTTCAGTACCAACAATTACACCAACTCTCCTGCTTGAGCCTAGCTCTGCCTTTCACCCGTCTAGATCTTATCAGCCATCAATATTCCCCCACATCTAAGCTTGGATGGCGTCCACTCATTTCTGATCATTGCCTCATCCAACGCCTCGAGACAAAATAAAGGGAAGCTTTTGGGGTAGCCCGTGGCTTGATTTTTCTGGCTGGACCCGGGTCGTTGTGCCATCAAAGCTTAAATAGCACAAAGTCAGCTGCTCTTCTGCTCAGCCCGTTGAGAACCCAAAGAGAGCTTGTCGCACAGGAAACGAGGGGAAGGGGTCCTTTGTTTGTCTCGCATTCATCCATCTTCTCTCCTTCTTTCTCTCCCTTTCACATTCACCATCAGAAGGGAAAAAGCAAATATAGTCACGTTTATTGCCGACGGATCGCTCATCAAGGGAGATTATCAGACCACCTCGTTCTCACCTCTCACACCTCACCAGCATGGCTTCTCAGACGTTCGAATGGCGGCCTGCGAAGCTGCTGCAGGATTACAACAGTCCTCAAGATTTTGCTCTACTCATCTTGAACCAGCCTTTGAAGAACGGAGTTAACCTGCGCAAGCTCTGGAAGAACTGTACGTAGCTTTATTGATCGCTCATCCTGCTTTGCATAGCTCTAGTGTACGGTGCTAAGTGAGTACAGCTTCGGTGAGAGTGGCAGCCGATGGCGGAGCCAACCGACTTCACAAGCTCTCGTCTTTCCATGGCAAATACGTACGTATATCATAAGATGAGTGGCTCTTATGGACCGAACGTGGTATTAACTCCTCCTAGTCCAACCTGCAGCTCATCATCGGCGACCTCGACTCTCTCACCCCAACAGTCCGCGACTTCTACTCTTCCCAACCATCGCCTGCAACCGTCATTCACGACGCCGACCAAGAGTCAACCGATTTCGCCAAGGCCATCAACTGGATCCGAAAAGAGTACCCCAGCGGAATCGATATCGTGGCTCTCGGGGGTATTGGAGGTCGCGTTGACCAGGGTCTCTCTCAGCTTCACCACCTCTACCTCTTTCAGACAGATCCTAGCTACGCCTCTGGCAAAGTCTACCTCCTTTCGGGATCCAGCCTCACCTTCCTGCTCAAGCCCGGCACACATCACATTCAGGTTCGCGAGGACGGCGAGGAGGATGTCTTTGGCAAGTACGTCGGCATCGTCCCTCTCAAGGAACCCGCCAACATTACGACGCATGGCTTCGAGTGGGACGTGACCGATTGGCACACTGAGATTGGCGGACGCCTCAGCACAAGCAACCACATTCTGCCTGACGTGCAGATCGTGCAGGTCACGACGGACAAGGATGTACTTTTCACGGTGGCGCTCAAAGAGGGCGAGGGCGAAGACCACGACTAGCAATGAATGAATGCAAATGCAATGACACAAACTGAAAGCTCAAATATTCTTGGCTTGGACTCAGTACTTGATACGCTTCGAGGTGTGGTATGACATGACCAAAACAAACTCGCCCAAAAAAAGAACTCCTGAGCGCCAACGCTGATGCCTTGCTTGATGCTGTACAATGCCCGTAGACATATACTCTCTCAACCCATCCCAGCACCACCTTCCGTCATCATCGCAAGAAATGTAGCACCAGCCAGCAGAATAGAAAGAAGATGACTACTCCGGCAGAGAAGATCCATTTATCCTCTCTCGCGCGCCGCTCGACCATGCGAATAGTATCTCCACTAACACCCAGAGTGTTGGCCACGTTATAAAGTCGCTTCTGTGTGTTCTTCATCATCTCGCGCTGCTGGCCGAGATCACCAAGAACTGCCTGTCCACGGGCTATGTAGTCATCCAGCGCCTGATTCGTGTTTGCAAAAAAGTTTTGCTCTCGGAACGCATGCGCCTCACGCATCTCGTCGGGAGAACCAGTCGTCAAGGGTCCGCTAGGATGGGAAGAGTGTCGAGGTTGAAAAGTAGATTGCGTCGTCGTAGTAGCATTCGCATAAGGATTTTCAGGTGTCGCATTATACGGTCTTCGCCCGAGTAGTTCTGTACGATTGGCCTGATGCTGTGCATCTTCGCGAACCTTCTTTAGCGAATCGACTTGCGATCGAAAGTCGGACAGATCCTCTCGGAACCTCTTTACTCGCTCGAATGCCTCATCCTGCTTCTTTGGCACAATCTCCTGACGTGCGAGGCTCTGGTACTCGTCGAGGGTCTTGGTGAAGGAGGCGATCGAGGCAGACACGTTGCCGATCTCTGCTGGGGATGCTTGGGGTTTTGTGTTGAGGTTGGAGAGCTCCGCGCGGAGAGACTTGCTCTGCCGCAGGGCAGAATTATACGAGATATTCTAGAAGGGGTCATATTAGCAAGGTGATATTCTAACAGGTCGTTCTTTTTTCTCACCATGATGAAATTTGTGTCGACATGGACAGCTTGCAAGTATACGATAGCTGACGACAGGGGCCTTCATCATGATTTCCACGTCTTCACATGATAAGGCCAGATCTCGCGGAACCGGAACAACGCACTTTCCGCCCATGCTCCCAAACTGCTTACCCTACACACTTGGACTTCCCAAGGAATAGATCCGCTCTATGAAACATGATCAACATCATGGATGAAACTATACCCTTTGATATAGATATTCATGATATTGATGGAATTGGGTTTGGCTCCTTTTCCCAAGTAGGGCGTGTTAAAAACACAAAGTACGCTATCAAAATCCCTTTCAACAATGCTGATGAATATCTCGATCGAGAGAAGTCTGCTTATGAACGCTTAGGGTGTCATCCCAATATCGTCCAATTCTTTGGCGAGACGAGCATTAGTTCGGGAGATGGGAAATTACGTGGGCTACTCCTGGAGTACCATCACCTCGGAACTCTCGACAAGATGATATCCACGGCCAGCTTGAAAACCTCAAAATCCAAGTGAGAACCCTCTTCTCCCCTCCTTCGTCAAGTCAGAATCTAGAACAGGTAACATTTAGGCTATCAAAGCAAGTGATTGAAGCTATACGACATCTTCATTCACGCAAGGTCATCCACGGGGACCTGGGCTGTCATAACATTCTTGTCAAAGGCGATGAAAATCTAGCGTTGGCTGATTTCGGCGGATCGAGCGTCGACGGCTCCGAATGTCTCCAGTTCCCACCGGCTTACTATGCTAGGCTAGAGATGAGCCAGTATAACTCAGAACCAAGTGCGAGAGACGACATTTTCGCCCTCGGTACTATTCTTTATGAGATCAATTCAGGCCAGCTTCTCTGGCGCGACCTCGACGATGGCGAAATTCAGAGCCGCTTTGCCAAACGCCAATATCCCGAGTTCGTGGGTATGCCGGCTGGTCTTAGGTCTATCATTACACGTTGCTGGATAGGCTGTTACGCAAGTGTAGACGAGGTGGCTCAAGACCTAGAGAACTCTAGGGCTTTGTTGGAAACTTCGTCAAGTCGCGGTTTAGTCGTCCTGGGACTAGTTGTAACTCTTACGGTAGTTATGTCTATTAGTACTCGCCGGCGAGGTCTATAGGCCCGGGTATCCATGATAGAGTTTGTGCGTCATCTGGAGCTTGGGTATGAGCGGGGGGGTTAGAAGACGCACTGAGGGATGCTACCTGACCTAGTCACCTTGTTCTGGGTTCGCCAAGACGACCCAAAGGATTCATGCAAGATATAATCATATCAAAGATCAATCGTCAGAAGGACTCCATCTAATTCTAATCTCGTCCTCCTTGCGGCTGCACGTCACTGGTGAGACCTAGAGGGATCACCGTGGCTCGGCCCCCTGTGATTCTTGGAGTATAAATAAGCCAAAACAACGCCATCTGTCTGTTCTTAAAAATGTATATGAATTTTAATAAGAGAAAGGATCTTATTATAGCGAGGCCCAACCATCTCAGTACTCTCAACCTTTTAATAGTATTGGCTTGCTCGAAGCTCTACCAATTGCACCATTTCAAGCGCAGATTTAATGCTAGGACAATCTTCACTCCATGGTTCCAGAAGCTTTATCGTCCGATGCCAGAGGTTATAAATATCATTGCCGATAAACTCGAATAGTACGTCTGAACGTGCCGCAATGGAGAGCGTGAGGATGTTTGTCAAACAACTGCATCCTTAATCAATAACCTGCGTATAAATATATACCAATGGGCTTTGGTTCCGAGAAACTTACCACTGAGCGACGCTATAAGTGTACGGTGTTCGGTGTTCGAGTATGAATTCTGCAGTCATGATGAACAAGCGACTGGCATTCAAGCAAACTTGACACATCTCCAACACGGAAGGAGGAACTTGATCAGCAACCTCGTCATCAATTGATGTGACGTGGATCACAAATGCCCGAAAGATGACTTGCTTGGCGGACCAGTACCGCAGTCTGAGTAGAGATGCAAGTTTGTCACCGCTTGGAGAACCTTCAAGGTTCGGCTTGATTATTTCGGGGAGTGAATTATACCAAGTCTCAAGTTGGTGGTCGAGTTCACTGCAGACTCTGACCAGTGATGCATCTGGGTGCAGTATGGATGATTGACCTTGGTCAGAGGGACTTGGATTACCTCCCGTGTAGATGGTCAGGTTATCCGTGAAGAAGAGGCTGTGGTGAATGCGATTCAGCAATAATCTTGCCGAGATCTCGGCTAGGACGTAGAGATGGCTGGGACAGGCAGGGCCTCCGTAATTCGGGAACGGCAGTTTGTCCACTAGAAGCTCGATTCCGCTTCGTGGTTGGTTAAACTCGGCTAAAATGTCACTACATAGGAATGTCAGTATTGGTGTCTCATGATATCTCCGGTCTTGTTCTGCATACCTTTCCAAAATGAAGCATACCCAGCTCAGTCGTGTGAGGGTTTGAACTTGTGTATCTTTCGACGAGAAGTCTTGACATCTAGGCAGGGTTAGTAATAAATCCATCAAGAAGTTGGCTTAGGTGACTTAACTGATTCAAAACTTGCTGGATACTCGTCGAAGCCATGTGAACGAGTCGCCAAGCCATCAGGGGATCAACCGTATAGGTGAAATAAAGGGCACACAGGAGCAATGCCTGGGACATGACGACGTCTCCACCAAATGATACCATCCAAGAGGCGAACAATATGCGCAAGGCTCTTTGCATGAGGGTGTTGCCAATGGGACTCCCTGTGTTGCTAGATCCTGGAGAGGTTGATCTGGAAACATCCATCGAAGAGCTATCGTCTTGATGAGGTGGCGTCCGGACAGGAGCTGAAACTGTAGAGCCCAGAGCCAGTACAGCCATGACGAGAGCAGATCTAGAGTCAGAGCCGAAGCCTTGACTCCTTACCTCTTCGCACTGCGCCCTAAGTTTATGGTCATTTAGAAAAGGGTGAAACGGTTGAACAATGTCGAAAAAAGTGTTGACATAAGAATCCCAAGAGGACTTGTCAATATTAGGATGCTCATTCGAAGAGTTTGTAGATCCTTCTAGCAGAAAATGTGCACGTGGGCGAGTATTTTCAAGCCCGAAAAAGTAATCCTCTGGATAGTCACCTGTCAAACGTGCTATCTGGGGCAAGAGAAGGAGATGACTGGCACTTGTCCTATGCTTTGGTGGTATTGTGATTGGCGGGAGGTTTTCATCTTGGTTGCTTTGAAACCTCGTCTCTGATGTCTTGCCCGTTAAGAAAGGGGCGATGTGAGATATGGCATCGCCTGAGGTGAGAGGAGACTCGTTGTTTGATGTTATACTTGCCGGTTCGGTTATGGGCAACGAAACTGAAGTAGGTGATGTTTCGGATCTTCTTTCTAAAGCTGATATCGACGCTGAGTGTTGGCTGAGAAGAGCTTCGATGGCGTTGAGGCGTTGTAGGAGGGTCGACTGGGACACGGGGCCTTCTTCACTGTTCATCTTTCAGTCATTTGATCCCTACGGAAAGGGAACTAAGCTTGTGTTCTTACTCTTGCAACTCGGTCTCCGTGTAAACACATTGCAACCCCTTTTCACGGCACGTCTTGCATTGGGGTTGACGACCATCACATCGCCTCTTTCTTTGATACAAAGACAACATATTAGTACCGTCTCTCCTACCAAAGAACCGTCATTGAACTCACCGTTGACGGCAAAAGGTGCATGCTATTGCAGTCCGCCTCGTTGAAGGAGCCATCACCAAGGCCTGGGTACGGCAGCACGCTATCGTATCCAAGTGAGTGTGGCCGGATGCAGCAGCACAGTTATGATGCGGCTTGATCTCATGCCAGGTACATACGACCACAGCCTTTAGAGAACTCGGGATCCCGTCCGCTCTCCCATCGATAAACTGAAGAGCGCCCGAGTAGTAGCCAGGTCGGTGACGACTGGCGAATGCCGGGTGTTGTATGTTTCTTTTTGCCTCCATTTTTTAGGCTCAGTGTGGTCAAATCCCCTTGAAGTGGACATTTCTCATTACTCAGCAGCCAAGTTTGCGATTTGTTAGTGATGGTTCCTCTTCAGGTGATATCGGACTGCAACCACAGCTCAGTCTTTGAGATATATAAATCGAGCTCATTTCAAGCGGTAATATTTGCACTCTAATGGTAAACAAGCAAGCTAGGGAAAATGGAAATTCTTGTTGTCCAGCAGGCCCCAAAATCACCCCTTGAGATCGTATACAACTTTATATCCAGAGATCTTACCATCCCTGTACGCCTGGAAACCCTCTGGGATGCCATCAAGTCCATTGATAACCCATGGAGTATTTGGCCGAATTTTGTTCTCAGAAAGTAAGCGAGGGAGTTCTTCATAGAATTCAGAAGCCAACTGGTGATCCTCCTTAGACGCCTAAACAGAGTGTTAGTGCAAGGTCCAGAAGTAATTCAAGAAAAACTAACCGGGAAAAGATTCGCGCCCAACTGGTGGTCCTTAAGAAACGAGGTAAAAACAAGAACAGAAGTAACCTTCGTCCGCGACGTAACCTTTCCAGTAAACTCCTTGCCCGGACGGACAGTGCATAAAACACCCCCTGAATCACTCATGGCTCTCGATGCCCTAACAGATGAGCTCTCAGACCCGATGGTGTCAAAGATATACTTGATATCAGGAAGAGCTTTTCGAATCTTCTGAATAACGTCAGGATCTTTGTAATCAAAGATGTACTTGGCTCCATGAGAGTGAAGAAGTGGGAAATGTCGTGGACTGCACACTGTTGCAACTTGAAAACCGAATAGTGCTGCGATCTGAACAGCGTAGAGTCCAACACTGGCTGATACCTGAGTGTCAACGCAATTCTGTAAATCGTGGGACATTACGTACTACTTCCCGCCCAAATGAGCAATTGCACATCTGACCCTGCAGTTCGGTCAATGCCAAGGCTCTGAGACCGAAATAAGGCCAACCAAGCTGTCGTAGCAGTCAACGGCACAGTAGCAGCCTGCTGGAGAGGGATGTTATCAGGGACTTTGAAACAGATCTTCTCGTCGGCAAGCGTGTATTCACTGTAAGCTCCTTGGCCCTGGGTCTCGCCTAACGATGTCAGTTGAGCAACAACTGTATCAAACAACCATTACGTACCTCCCCAGATAAGACCAGCGATTGTATCTCCAACCTTCAAGCGTGTGACATTACTTCCAAGAGCTTCGACAGTTCCAGTAAAGTCACAGCCTGAAACAGCGCCGTTGCCGAAAATCTTGTTATCGAAACACAGCACATCCGTTGGATTTTGTGCTGCGGTAAAGACCTTGACAAGAGCTTGGTTTGAACCAGGTTGAGGCATGGGAAGCTGCTCCTGAACCAAAGACAGCTTCCCGGAGTGTTCTCTGACTACCAAGGCTTTGCGGGTCTGTGTGGACATGTTGATAAAGCGAAGAGCGCGGGTTGGTCTCATAGTTGAGAGAGGAGTTGTGTGAGGTGAAGGACAACTCGTGGGCCATAGTCACAGTTAAATAAAAATGAAGGAGGTCTCATGATTTGTAATGTTGGTAGGGCTTTGGGAGTCAGGAGCGCTTGAGAAGAGAACAGTAGTGGGGTTCCAACTAGGTTGATGCCATCGTGGATATC
>JABEEN010000291.1:0-28106 GCA_013363205.1 Fusarium tuaranense | reverse complement strand
GGCATCTGCTGTTCGTTTCGTATCGTATCGTCGATCTGCCAGAAAGTCCCGGGCGGCTTCTCAACCTGCGTTGACCGGCTGCATGCGAGGCTATTGTTAGTTAGTGCCTTGCCTTTCCATGCCTTGCTCTGCGCTCTCCTCTGTTTTGCTTTGCTTTGCTCTGCTCTGCATTGGGTTGCTCAGACGAGGCCAGACAGGGTCCGGGTCGCCCGAGAGAGCCCCACGGGCCGTTATCGCGGCTATCATTCAAGCGTCATCGTGCCTGAACTGGAGGCGGGGAGAAACCTCCCGGACAGGCGAGAAGCAAGATATCGAGCGATAAAGAAGCGCCTACAGTACGCACTTGGTCTTGACGGAATACGGCCCCGTTGGAAATGCGACCCTGCTCACTACCTAGGAACGCAACGAGCGTCGCATCGGCCCAGGACTCGTCGCCTCGCCTGTTTTGACTTTTTCTTTTTGTCTCCCTTCTCAATTGTCGTCTCATCTTATCCCACGTACGGAGAGACCGCCTCGAGAAACGCTCCGGCCGCCCGCCAGCCGGGACCCGAGATCAACTGGGGCTATACTGTAGTATCTAGGCCCTGGCGGCAAATGCCACTTCGCGCGGCAGCCGGAACGAGGCGCAAAACATGCGTTTCGCAGGCGCGACGTCGCGAACGTCGTAGATAAGCACCTCACCCTCCTTCTCAGCATCACCCGGCTTGAGCATGACGCCGATCTCCTTGTGTATCCGCTCGCAAATGTCCTTGAGCGGCGTGTCGTCGTCTGTCTTTGCCGAGAAGCAGTGGACGTGGACGATGGGGAGCTTGGTCTCAGTGTGCGGCTCAAAGAGCTCCTCGTGGCCGTGGTATAGGCCCCGGTAGTTGTGGAGGAACTCGATAGCTGACGCCGGGAGGTTCATGACGAAATGGGAGATGGTCGGAGGCACGGGCACCCGGACTGGCTCCGGGGGCGGCGCTGTAGACTTCCTTGGTGGCCTCGGTGGCTTGATGACGGCACAATCACCTCGTTTGGATGCTTCAAGGACTAGGTCCGCGGATGTGCGGATGAAGTCATGCCCATCATGGTTGAAGGGCTTGACGAACTCCGAGACCTAGAATCAAGTGTCAGCAATGAGTTATCAAGGCCCAAGAGAAGGACAAGAAAGGGTGCCTACCTTGTTCTTCCGGATCGCATCTTCAAGATAGCGGTGACTCTCAGGGTTCTTGTCGTTGGCCCAGACAAAGACACCCTTCTTACCAGCGGGCACAGCGAATGGTCCAATGCCTGCCATGACATCTGCCACAACCTCTCCAGGCTTGAACAGGCTTGTGATTCTCTTATGTTCTGTATCAAGCTTGCTGTTCCAGTATACCTTGGAGTAGTCGAACCTGAAGGTACAACCAGCCTCGCTCACCTCGACGTTCATGTCGTCAGGCCCACCAAGGACCTCGTAGGCAAAGGTCCGGAACTCATTCTCTGAGCCGACATTATCGACCTTGTTGATGACGGTCTTGATGTGGGGGTTCTTGTCCAGAAGCACCTGGGCGATGATGTTCTTGTACGGTAGGTACTGGTCTCGGATGTTGAGATGGGCTATATGTGTTAGGGCATGACTTGACGTTTTTGAGACAGATGTCAACTTACCAACATGTCCTACGGTATTAAAACCACTTGGAATCTCACCGTGAAGTTCTTCTGGAAGGATAGACTTTATTACATCAACTTGGTTTGTCGTGTTAGCTTCTGGGCACTTGAGTGAGACAGGTCTGAGTCACATACAGTAATTCCAGAAATCATAGGTAATCTCAACATCATAGGGAACAACCTTGAGCTCACCAAGCTTGGAAGCTTCTTGAAGAGTCGGGCTCCACGTCTCTGGTGCTGTATCATCTTGTAAGTTACAACACACAACATAGTGAGTTTTCAACTCGACTCACATGCAGGCTTGATCTGGGGAGACAGCACAATACACTTCCTCCCCTGAGAAGCAAGCGACGGATCCGGATCAGGCAGGATAGGATTGAACCTCTCCATGAACAGAACTTCCTGGGTCTTTTCAAGCTCCTTGCGATACTTGGAGAGCAGACGATTCTCCGAGATGGACGCAGCAGCGGCGTTGAGCGTCTTTGCAAAGAGCGACCTGTCAAGCGTCTTTGCCGCACGTGCGGCGGGGGCTCTGAACAGGTTCATGTCTCTCAGCTGCGAGTTCTTCTGTTTTTTTTTAATTATTAGTATTTTGGCCCTCTTGATATATAAGAGATTTTTCATTTCTGGGGGACTAACATCCATTGTCGATATATCCGTTGGTAGGTTTGGCGAAAAGCACTGACTGAGAGACAAGGGTGCTGAGGCTGAGATGAGTCTTAGGGCTTGGGTAAGGCTAAAAGGTTTGAGGGTGGGTTGGTGCACCGCCACATGGGACGCCACATTTCTTGATGGGCCTGGGCAAGGCTGGGAGTGATGTCACGACTTTCAGTGTTGATGAATTCGAATAAGGCAGTATCCTTACCACAATCATTCTGTTATTTGATAATTCACGTACAAGATCTGAGTATACTAAAGACGTGCTATTCTAGGTTCACACCCAAAGATAAATCATGTCTAAGAAGCGAACCCTTGATGCCTTCTTCAGCCCTGTAGTCAAGAAGCCCCGGAATGAGACCAATGTCAACAGTGAGCAGACTGTTGAAGAAGTAGGCACCCAAGACTATATATCAAATCGATAGGTTCTAACATATCATATAGGCGACTTACTCGAAACACCGGCACTATCCTCACCCCATCAAAAACTTGCCAACTTCTATAAGCAACGAGTTGTCAACCCTGCCAGCTCGACCTGGGCGCGAGATCAATGACCAGCCTGACCTGGACCTACTATACTTTGAGCCGTTCATACCAGGCCATGTTTCTCGGAAACTGTTTGAATTTCTACGTGCAGAACTGCCGTTTCACAGAGTTGAATACAATATTAAGCGCGGCGGCATAGAGACTCACATACGAACACCAAGGTAACAAGACAACCCCGGCATCCATGCCAAAGACATCGTACTGACTTATACACCTCAAGATGGACAACCGTCTTTGGTATTGACGAAACATCAAAGTTCAACGACAAAGGTGAACCAATCGACGCCAGCACCGGCTCTAGAGCGTCGGATAAACGATACGACAAGTATCCGCCCCGTCCTATACCAGGGTGCCTCGATGAGCTCCGTCGCCGCACCGAGACAGCCACAGGCTGTCAGTACAACTTTTGTCTTGTCAACTACTACGCCTCAGGCGCGGATAGCATCAGCTTCCACAGTGACGACGAGCAGTTCCTGGGCCGCGACCCCGCCATCGCCTCCTTTTCTCTAGGAGCCCGGCGAGACTTTCTCATGAAGCACAAGCCACCGCGCCCAGACGCCCCTCCTCAAGAGGCGAAACCCTTGAAGCTGCCTCTGGGCAGTGGCGACATGGTGCTGATGAGAGGCAGGACACAGTCCAACTGGCTGCACTCGATCCCGAAGCGGACGGGTAAGAATGAACAGGACGGAGGGAGGATCAACATCACCTTTCGGAGAGCCATGGTCAAGGGTGGGACAGAGAATTACTACAACTACAATGTGGGAACGGGACCGGTGTACAGATGGAACCGGGAATCTCGTGAGATGGTAATATGGAAACCATGATTCTTGGCTTGAAATAAGAAAGATGTAGTATGATACAAAAACGACAAAGAAACATTGGCTGTTAAGCCTCTATTTACCGCGGCGCATCTGGGCTCCGCCGTAATGTTGCAGGGCCTTGAGGAACACCTGGTAACCAACCCTCTCGTTATCTTGTAGGCAGAAGATCTCAGTCAATCTGATCTGCCAGGGAGGGTAACCCGAGAGCTCAAGGTAAGGTCCAAAGGTGATTAGGAGATCTGGTTCGGCCATGATGCCCTCGGAGAGCTCGGCGTCGATCAGCTCCATCGAGATGTCTCGTGGAGAGAGTTTTCCCTTCTGGGACATCTCGGCCAGGGTGCGGGTGAGATCGACCATGGACTCGCGTCCATCCTGCTGCGAGATGAGGTGTAGTCGCAGATGCGACTTGGGGCTCTCGCCAAGAGTGGCCGGGAAGTCTTCCTTGTGAGGTGACGTAACAGTGAGGCTTGGGTGCTCAGGGCCAAAGTAGAAGGTGAACTTTTGGCTGACGGCGTCATATACTCGGGGCATGTGCTTCTTCAGGATTCCTACGCAATGTAAGCATGTATCAAGAGAAGAGTTGGAATTGTGAATACAAACCTGTCTTCTCGTAGACCGAGAACATGGGAATCTCAACACATGCGCACCATGTCGCAATCTCAGCCACTTCGTCAAGAAGTCGTTCAAGGTCGGCCTTTGTCCGATGGTTCTCCTCCAACTTGAGAATAACACTGAGATGCTTGGGCATCTTCTTGAGTGTCATGACGTCCTTCTTGATGTACTGGGGTGTGCCGTGGTGGTACTTGAGAACGGATGAGGTCTGGTAGCAGACCACATTCCACATCTGCCGGGTCTTGATGTAGAGGGAGAAGATTCCGTGCATGACGGCAAATATGAGGACGTGGATTTGGTTCAGGATAAAGCGACGGAGTCCTAACCGAGATCTGCGCTGTGTTCGCGCACTTGCAGAGACGGTAGGCGGAGGATCGTTTGGTGTTGGGAGATATGACTAGGTCTAGTTAGCACAAGGACCAGACACAGGAGCGCAAGTGCAGCGCATACCTTGAGCATCCTCTGCCTCTCCTGCTCAGACAAGAGCGTGTGGTCCTTCTGATCATCAGCCCTGTAGGCCTGGCGATCGCGGGCGGTCATCATGGGCATGGTGTATTCGGCGCAGCCTCGAGAGGCTGTCTAACGGGATTGGCGATGGTTTGTATAGATGAGAGAACTGGAAGACGTAGAAAAGTCTCAGGATCTAGGATTGCGACCGCGAAGCGACCGAGGGATGGTGCCGCTTATAAAGGAGCTTGGACGAGCGAACGAGTGTGGGCAGACGTGTCTCTGTCTTGGTATCAAAAAGCTCCAGCTGCCAGGGAATTAATGAATGCATTGTGGCGGTGCAGCCATGGGTTACGAAGTTGGTACGTCGCTCATCTCCACTTGCCGAGTTCCTTGGCGTGTTCCTCAGCCACATTACGCAGGGCTGTCGTAGCATGTGCTTGCTGTACCTGTGGCTCAGCTCAGCTCAAACGTTTGGCGTTGGCGGCAGGTACGACCACGACCAGCTTACCTGTACCAGCGCGGGGCTGGGGCAGGTAGGTACGTACCTTGCGCATGAGCCCCCAGCCAAGCAAGCTCAACTCAACTCCAGACAGCACAGCAAGGCAAGCATCTATTCGCCATGACCATGAATGTTCCATGATCAACTTTTTGGACATCGACCACGCGGTTACGCGATCCGATCACGACGACCTTGCCTTTCCTCGACCGAATCCATACATCGACGGTCGATTGCCCATGTAGCGCCAGCGCCTCTACCTCGTTCGTCGTCACCAGCTTAGGTTCCCACCATGGAGCGGTCCGCTTCGGGCCCCAAGAGTCTCTTCCCCAAGGGGCCGAGCTTCACCCTCGACGACTTCTCCAGTAAAGAATTCATCGTCCGCGACTTTGTAGATAGCCTTGCAGAGAGCGCCGTACCGACGAACCGCCGATCTGGCGGCAATACACAGGCACCTTTCGATCCCAAGCCCCTGATCCGTACATTCGAGAGTAAGATGTCGCCGGGTCATGAATATATATCCTTGAGGAACCGGCCATGCTGACCTGGTGCACCAGATGCACTTGACCAACTTGGCTCCCTTGGAGCTGAGCTCCAGGACAAAGAGTCGGAGCTCATGTCACAAGTGCGCCGTGCGGAGGTCTCTCACGATTCAACCCTCGACACACTAGGTCGCAAGCTCGATGAGTCCATGCGGGCCTTTGAGCAGCTTGATCTCTCCCTTAGCCAAGACCATCGCCGTGGTAGGGGTCATACGGGCGGCAACATAGCCGTCCAAATAGGCGAGAAGCTGGAGGATCTGGACAAGAAGCGACGACGCGCCAACGACGCCATGTTTCTGATCACTTGCTGGACTGAGGTCAGCGAGACTGGGAAGTTGACTTCGCTTCAAGACGTGCAGAGGCAGGGCGGATCCGAGAACAAGGTGCGCTGCGCAGTTATTGTGCGGCAGCTCATGCGCATCAGCCAGCGACTCGACCCAGCATCGTGGGGTCAGACCAACGGCCACAGCCCCCGGACTGGCGTTACCAACGGCGTTGTAGGAAACAACAGGTCACACAATACCAGGGAGGTTCTCGAGAAGTTTTGCGAGACGCTAGAACAGGAACTTCTCCAGCAGTTTGAGAACAGCAGCAAGAGGGGCAACTACGAAGACATGATGGAGTGCGCAAAGGTTCTCTACGACTTCAACGGAGGCGCTAGTGTCATTGCAACCTTTGTCAACCAACACGCCTTCTTCCTCGACCGCGATCAGCTCCTGGCAGACGAGGTCGCCCTGGACGGCGAGACGTGGGAGCAACTTGCAGACCCCGATTCGGAGCCCCCGACGGTTGAGCCCAGCTTGCAGAACCTGGTGGATGAGGTCAAGATCGTCATGCAGGACGAGTCCAACCAGATCAAGCTCGCCTTCCCCTACTACGAAACGGTGCTCATCAAGTTCATCCAGCGAATATTTCAGCAGTCAATCCAACAGAGACTCGAGATGGTGCTGGATGAGACTGACAAGATCTCCTCTCTGGCGTTTCTGAGGGCATTGCACTCGTCAAGGAGTTATATTGGGTCTCTGGTTGAAGACCTCAAGTCGCACGGCTTGACTGAGCATCCAGAGCCTTGCTCGGCTCAAATATCACAGACACTCGACCAGCAGATGGAGGAATTATTTGTGCCGTACCTGGTTGGAAACTCGTATATCGACCGCGAGAGGAAGAGTCTTGAGGAAATGTACAGCTCTTTGCTGTTCAAGTTTAGTATTTATCACTCACGGCGCAAGAAGGCGCCCACCGGTTTCATGGCCTCACTCGCCCAACAGGGCACGCAACTGATTGCATCCGCAAAGGATGCCTACATCCAGCGTCTCGACTCGTCGGAACTCACGCCTACACAGAAGCGCATGATGCTGCGCGTTGCCGGCTTGCAAGACAAGGACAACGATAACAAGAACGAGATTGAGGTCTCAGAGGAAGACGGTGCCCTGAGCATCCCTAACGCAAAGCGCATGCTCAAGTGGCTGGCTGAGAGCGTCCAACGCACACTGGAGCTTGGTTCCCAGACCGAGACTCCCAAGGATGTCAATGTTCTCCTTAACTTGCTCCTAACCAGCATGGGTCAGGTCTACATCGAGACGGCGCTGGATGCTGCCCTTGATCAGGTCTCGGTGCTGGAGTACGCAAAGACCGAGCCTGACTTATCCTACTTGCCAGGACTACAGCCGGCCATCACCATCACGAGTCTCATGGATCGGTTCATCACCGTGGTTCTCATTCGCCTAGCCGAGTCAAACACAACAGTCAGGAGGAGTATGGAGGCGCAAAAGAAGGTAGCGATTGATAACATTGAAAAGAAGACCAACAACGTCATGAAGGGCACCATCGACGTTGTGGCCAACTGGGTGACCAAGTCGCTGGGCGGTCAGAAGAAGCAGGACTTCCGACCCAGGGACGGCGAGCTGGATTCTCTGCAGACAGCGACTTGTCTGAGCATCTGCACGTTCCTGGGCCGCTCTCAGCGGCTCGCCCGCCAGGCCGTCGATGGCCAGAACGCTGAAAAGTTCTTTGGCGAACTGGCCCTGGTGATCCTGAAGTTGCTATTTGAGCACTTCAAGAAGTTCCAGGTCAACGCGACTGGCGGTCTCATGGTGACGCAGGACATTGCAAAGTACGTCTCGACAATGCGCGAGTGGCCGCTGACCAAGGAGGTCGGCACCGCCGTCGAGATGCTCACCGAGATCGGTTCTCTCTTTATCGTCGGACCTGAGGCGCTTCGCGAAAAGTACCGCACGCTCGCCACGGTGGGCACGAGGGGCAAGCTGTCCAAGGCCGACTTCCGGGCCTTTGTCCAGAGGCGTGACGACTCGGGAACCGTTTCTATCCAGAGCGTTCTATCTGGTCTTTGAGCGTCGGTTCGAGGGTGTAAGAGGTGGAGCTCTAGGTGGCCTTGTAGTAGAGGGCGTGTTTTTATGTAGCATTCATGAGATACCATGCTTGGTCGTTTGAAAGATGCAGTTCATCGTGCATGACTCATGGTGGTAATGACAAGTGTTTCTGGATCTTCACAGGTCTCGTCTGAGGCCACCACTTCTCCCCGTCTTCTCATCAATCTTGTCATCGAGAAAGTCCATGATGTCACATGTAGTCGTCAACTTCATGAGTTCTGCGCGCTCCTTTTTATCCAGGAGAGATGACTTATCAGGACCCATCCCGGGTGCAGTCATCTCAATGATGTGGTGCTGCACCAGCTTGAACGGTAACGGAGCGCGGGCAACGTTGCACATGAATGCCTCGACGGCCTCCCAGGGGCAGGCTGCGTGGCCGGCGAACATGGCTGGGTTGGCGAGCAGACCGCGTGCGGACATGAAGCCGGAGAGGTGGGTGTTGCTCGGCTTTGGCAGGTTGACGGCAGAGTTGGGGTCGTTGAGGACCAACTTCTCCAATGACGGCAAGGGGGCGTCGTTGTTGGTGGTGATTGTGGGCTGAAAAGGGAGTGTGTTGAGGTCAAAGACGTCTCCTGACAGGAGGATCGGGAGTGTGCCAGCATACTTGGCCGTCAGGATCTCGAGGGCCTCGGTTCTGATTGGGATGGTCGATGGCGTTGATCTTGTCCTTGGGTGGATAGTAACCCAGTCAACTAGCCGGTTCTGAGGATGCCCTATCACGGTGTCGAGGAAGTCCATAGTCTGTCTATACTCATATGAGTCACACCATCTTACATCGTCGAAGGGGACCTTACCTCAGATCTTTATGTATCCTAATCTTGACACTCACGCTCCGACCCTTGGGGTTTTCCATATCAGCCTCGAGGCCAACGCCCCATCCATCACTTGCCAAGCGCTGTCGAGTCTCGACGACCATGTCCCGGACCAACTCACGATGATTCATCAGTGCGGCGCCCAGCTTCTCAGCGCAGGCCCATGACTGCGGACACCCGCAGTTGAGGTCGACGCCCTGGACAGAGGGCGCAACGAGGGCGGATGCTCGAGCTAGCTCGAGGGGAACGTTGGCTCCGAACTGGACGATGGTTGCTGGCTGGTTGGGTTTGCTGGAGATGGTCAAGTCTGGTTTCACTCATTAGCTTCTGCGTCTCTCCATGTGTAGTAGACTAAAAGTTACCGCTATCTCGAGCAAAGCTGTTGCGGTTGAATTCCTTGGCTAGAACCATGGGAGTCCAGCAGAGGTCGACGCCATACTTGTGAACCGTCTGTCTAAAGGCGAGCTATTTCTAGTGAGCAGATGAAGGAATAGATCTGATTGTCTGCAGTCTACCTTTCCGTACCGCACCATGGGTGCAAGGGCATATAGAAAACGGTCCTGTTTCCGAGTGACATCAAATATCTTGAGGGGGCTGTCGAGGTGTTAGCGAAGCATACCCTCCGTGGTTGATTTTGTGAGCTTACTGGGAAGAGACCCCCGTATCACCGCCTATGGACATTTCGCAAGAAGGTACTCCAGTATAAGAGCTTTTATTGATAGGGAGAGGCGTTCCTTTAGCGATGGGGTTTATTGAGTCCTGCTTTGTGGTGTGGCGAGTTAAGATGGGCTTCGAATTATACACACCAAGTAGAGGTTTTTTGTGAGCGACGGACCCACGTGATTAGATCTAACCATCGATGGTCAGGTACCTGCCCATGGATAGATGGTTCAACTCACATTTTAACAACATAATCATAGACCATGATCAAATAGAAATTGGTATTTTACATATATATCTCAAAATGTTCACGAAGCTGTGCCCACAGCCTCACGAGCATCCACAAACTCCTCAGAGTCCCTCCCGAACAGGCTATCAGCGTCCCCTTCAACCTCCTGAACCTCCCACTCACCAAGCAACCTCTCCCTTTCCAGAATAACAACCTCAAGCCACTTCTTCTCGGCTGCCATCCGTCTCATCATATCCGCCTCTTTCTCCTTGTATGAATCGCTCAGTCTGTGTTTGGCACTGTACATGAGCTCCTCGCGGAATGTCCTGTTGTCCTCGAGTGAAGCTTCATACTTCTTTAGCTCCCCGGCTTTCCACTTCTGCCATGAGTGGTGCTTCTGGTCCATGCGCTTCCTCAAGGCTAACATGGAAGCCTCGATCTCTTGTTCACCGTCCTTCTTGTCCTTCCAGTACTCTTGAAGTCGCTCGTGGTAAGCTTCCTCGATCTTACTCTCCTCGGCTGCTCGGATCTGAAAGTCCTTGTTGAGCGTATACTCCTTCTCAGCTATCTTTGTCCTCATGAGGGACTCCAAATCGGACCGCTCAGTTTCGTGCTTCTTCGAGAGCTCTTCCTTTGCAGCCCTGGTCTGAATGATCAACTCCTCAGCGTCCTTTTCTTGATCAACATCAACCAATACCTGCTGCAAATCGTGCAAATCATCCAGTAAAACACGCAGCTCTTGATACTTGAGCTCAATATCCCTGCGACGGATGCTCTCTTGTCGGACTCTTTCCTCAAGTTCGCGTTGTCGACGCTCTTCTTCCAGCCTCTCCTGCTCCTGACGCAGTAGTTCGGCCTTGAGGGCTTCTTCTCGTTCAAACTCCTCAATCTGAAGTAGAATTTGGCGCAACTCTTCGGCTTCAGCCATTTCTTTGGCTCTTCTCTCGGCACGCCGAGCTGCTGCCCCGTCCTTGTGTGCGGTGAGCTGCTCCATCGTGCAACTGCATGTCCGCCATCGCCGGCAACAGACATAGCAGAATTGGGTACCGCATCGGCAAGTCATGTGTTGGCAAGCCTCCCTGTGCTCTACCAGAGCGTTGCAGTTGAAGCATCTTTTCCATCCTTCTTCCTCAGCCAAGAGATTGGTAAGGTTCATGTCATTGTCCTGTGGGCATTCCTCTCCTCCGTGGGCTGGGGCACGGCATAATGTGCATGTCACATGAGAATTGTCGCAGACACCTTGACGTCTACTGGCATCGATACGCTTGGGGCTAATCCAGAGACTGCAGTTCGGGCTGCTGCAGTAAACACGTTCGCTGACGGGGATCTCCCACTCCTTGGATCGGTCATCAAATGTCTTCTTGAGGTCGGCTGGGATGAACCGCAGGATCGTCTTGAAGGGAATTTCGTTTAAACAGCATTTGGGTGGCCATTGCTGCTCATTTTGGCACGCGGCGGTGATGAGGCGGACAAAACAATCATGGCAATAACTGTGGCATGTCACCCTGATGACGTTTTTGGGGTGGAAGTCGTCGAGGCAGGACACGCACTCGCTAGAGGGTGTTAGTTATAATGACGCTACAACCGGACTCCCAACTTACACCTCCTCCTCAGGGTTCGACTTGGTTAAGCGACCGAATCGACTAGAGAATGGCCCTGGCGACTCAGCCTGCTCTCGCAATGCCCCAAGAGCTGCCCCGGTGGCACTGCTTTCGCCCTTCTCATGTCTCCGTTGGAATAATCGACGAAGGGCAAACAAACGCTTCTTGTTGGCCTTTGCTTTCGTGACAGCCTCGGGTGTAGTGACGGCCACAGCTGAATCGGATTGGGAGACGATAGAGACTCGTCGAGTAGCGTCCGGTTGAACAGAAGTGTCGGCTGGAATGATGATGGGTAGATATGCCTCCTTGCCCTTGCCCTTGTCTTCCTCGGCGAGCCTCCGCTGCTCCTCAACTTCTTGCTTTTGGCGATCTTCCTCGATGTTACTAGCCTTAACATTCTCGAGTGACGTCCAAAGAATATCAAGTAGAACTTGAGATGTGATATTGGGGGTTTTTCTGAGTGCAGCTGGAGGGTCGTATTTGTGCCAATCGATAGCAGCGACGTCGATCTCTGAGAGGTTCTTTGCGGACCAAGAAATTGGCGGTTCGCGGTCCTTCCAGGCAGTTTGAATCTCGTCAAGTGTTTCAAAAGGATTGTCGTAGAAGTCAATGTAGTCTTCGGGCCCAAAGGACCCTGGCATGAGCTTTTGGTCACGTCTTAGGCTGATCATGGTTGCCAGTGTCTGTTTGGCCAACAGCACAAGTAGGCAAACACGGAGGTGTCCCCGCAGGCATACAAATGGGATGCCTTAGCAATAGACAAGAAGGGCGAGGGTCTGTGGGTGCTGATAACGAGGAGGAACAGCACCACTTGTACGAGGCGACCGCAGGTGTCAACAACAACTGCTCATGCGACAGGAAGCTATATAAAGAAGCAAAGGTCAAGGAGTGCCTTGGCCCTGCAGGCCTTCGGTCAAGATGACAGGACTGTTGACGTCCCAATCGAGCCTGGTCGAGCTCGGGTTGGTTGGCTTCAGTGTAAGAGCGCGGAAGCCTCAGGCGGATCGGCGTTCTCAAAGGCCTGACAGTGGAGAAGACACTGCAGACAGTAGTTGACTAGCAGGCCAGGCAGCATGTTAAGACCAGAATCAGCCCCGAAGGCGCTGTGCCAGACATGGCGGCGAGGTGCTGGAATGCCTTGGGATGGAGCTTTGTCCTGGGCAAGGCCAAGGCCTGCGTAGGACTGGGCCAATGGCATCCCGCATGTGGTAGCACGCCTGCATTTGCCTGGTCATTCATGGACAGCTCCCGCACAAGCGGGCAAAGCGGCACGAGCTGGGGCGGAGTCTCAGCTCTGTATCTAGCGTGCGCAGGGGGAGCGCATGGTCTGAAGCGATCGCCGGGGTGTGAGGCAGTGCTATTATTGATGATTGTTGATGATGGAAGTGGAAGAGGATGAGATGATAGAGGACGTTCCCTGTGGAGCGAGGTTTCCATAGCGGTTAACAATGGAGGCACCTGGGGCTCAGCACAGGCTCTACAGGGGCTCAAGGCATCCATATCTGTTCCGTCAAATGTTGCATCAATTCCGCTTTCTTAACCCTTCTTAGACTTGGAGCCCAAAGTTGAAAGTTGTGATTATTAGATTCTTATGATTACTACCGTAGAACATCTTTTCTCGTCGTTGTAGAGCAAATAATCGGATATGCTGCAACTAGACATTCGGCCGAAAGTCCCCGGTCCCACAATGACGGGACGGGAATGATTTCAACGTCGGCCCGGGGAACTTTTCTACTTTGACTCAATTACATCAGCATTCTATTCTTCATTGACAACTGCAAGACTACCCAGCAGCTTCAATTGCACATCAATTCTTCGCAGATATAATCATTCCAAATGGCTCGTCTCTCAGGATTACAAAAGGAGGTCCTGGCCCTCTACCGTAACTGTCTCCGCGAGAGCCGTAAGAAGCCCCAGGCCACTCGTTCGCACTTTGAGAACTTTGCCAGGTTTGCCCACTCTAGGCCTCTATCAAGTCATCTCCAATGGGTTTCTAACATTGATACCAGAAATGAATTCGCACGGAATCTGAAAATTGACAAGCGCGACTTTGCCGCCATTGAGTTTCTCTTGCGGAAGGGAAGACGTCAACTCGAGGTCTACGCTTCTCCTGGCATCAAGGATGTTAGGTAAACTCTCTAACCTCCTTGTTTACCTTTAAGGAAGTAGTACCTTCCTGTCCACTTAGGAAACTATGGTAGGAGTCAGCAAAGACGCTCCTGCCATGGACTCTTCTTTCTACCTTCCCGAGCAGGTCTACGGGAATACCATTCTACTAGGTATTGCTTCGCACTTCTCTCTCTCCTCTCACCAACTTCTTCAACTACACACTTGTATCATGACCCCGAAATTCGATACTATCTCGACTCTTTTCCATTTTGAATACCCTCCCTCGGAACACATTATCCCGCTCCCACAAGATGGTCACGCCAACATATAACCCCAACTCGCACACCTCGTTATCACCCCCCAGCACACGTGCTGTCCGTGCTTTCAGGCTTGGATCCCTTGACACGGCAAACTCTCGAACCCATGTGGTAGGATTGCCACGGCGTCTTCCACGTTTACAGCCTCGAGAGCGGCATCGGGCCAGTTCTGCGCCTCTCCATCAGATTCCCCCTTTAGTTTATCAGTATGGAAACACCGAAAGCGTGGCGACCATGAAAAACGCTGCACCTAAACACGATTCGAAGCAACTCACTGAGAAGATGAACTCGAATATCGATCCGGTAGCCAAATTTGGCATTGGACCTCAACATCAGCCTCCCTCTCCGCGCGCCTCGTCCTCAGGCCAATGCTCTCCCTCAACTTTCAAACCCTCGCCAAAACCTGACCTACCGCCTAAAGAGATATTCAACAGTACAAATTCTATGCGGCAGACAACGCCTGCTCCAGCAACATCTCAACAGAACATGCCCGATTCTAGCTTCAGGAGCCAACCGCACAACCAGTTCCACGCCAGATTACCCCTTGACAAAGGTATCTCCCAGCTCTCTACTGGAGATGCAACCTACGAAGTTTCAACCCCGAAGCCATTCGAAATAAACTACCAGCTGGTGGAAGCCATCTCGAGGAACGTTGCACAGCAATTACAGATGCTATCAATCAAGAACGAAGACCAAATTGAGCAGCATGACTTAATGAAAGCCGAGTCGCCAGTCACAGACGGTTGTGATAACGAGTCTAGGACTCCAAGTCAAAGGGAGGCTCTTAATCGTTTCACTCAGGAACTTCATCGCTACGCCGAGCAGTCTGGAGCCAAGAACAAGTTGCCGGTCTTTACACCAACGCCACCTCACTCGGGCGCAACAGTTCATACAGTATCAGCTCTCCTTCCATTTCGTTCCGAGTTCACAGCTGCTAGGCTCGCTGTCACGTCCAAAGACCAGGCAGCGCCAATTTCTTCTCCAACCAAAAGGGGCAGACTTCGGGCTGCCAAAACTCAACCGTCGCGATTTCACTCCAAGCGACCGCATCCTGGTCAACTGGATAGAAACGAAGGGTGCCAGAGCTCGAGCACAGAAATCTCATTTACTGCCGCCCCAGATATGGATGACTGGAGATATGCCTTGGTAGATCAGGTCCCACCCCAGGGGCAAAGAAGTGCCCCTGACGAGCAGGTGCCTGAATCTCCTTGTGTCCCTTGCCTCCCAAACGGTAGCAGCCAGTGGAAAGATTAGAGGTGCTTTCAGCTTGCGCAAAAACCGAAGCCGCGGCCAGAGGAACATTCTTTCAGCAACAAGACACTGCCACCCCTGACTGGGCCCACGTCCAAGATGCCCAAGGTTCAAACGAAGGCTTTTCCAGAATGGCGCAAGATAGAACCTCAGAATGGCAAGTTGCTCAAGTATCAAAAAAATGTTAGGATCCAGGCGACGGTGCCATCCACTTTGGCTGGCCAAACAGTGAGGGACAAGCTACATCCGAGGCCAGCCTTCTTCTCAGGGCCAAAGAACAAGGTCCAAGCAATCAAGCCTCGTCCACAACAACCAGCCAAAGATCAGGGCATCAGTGCTGAACTAATTCAACCTTCAAGGGGTCAACTTCCCAAGGAGCCAATTCAGCCCAAGCTCGTTCACCCTTCTCCCAGGCGCCATCAGAGCTTTCCTCCTGCACTTCTCGCTACGACACCATCCCAGATGACAGGAGTCCATAAACCCCTGCCGGATCTGCCACCACTAGATGGGCCTCCTGCACCTTTCTGGGATGCCTGTAGGCTGCGTGTTGGGACTGCTTTTGCAGAAGCAACAAAGGGGCAAGCCAATGAGGAGTGTACCACCCCATCACCAACCCAGGAAAGGTACGGCGACTCGCCGGTCATCGCAGGCCATGTCACTCTGTGCTCTCGCGAGTTTGCTAGTCAAAGGGCTGCTCGACCGAACGTGCCTCAAAGGACATCATCCATGCGAAGCCTACGTATAGCAAATCAAGGGCACGATCGAAGCGAAATCATGGATCGTGATGTTCTAAGGGGCCTTCATATTGCGGCTTCGGCGGCGTGCAATGAGCAGATCGATGCATTTATCCGTGAACAAACTGGCTTACACATACGGCGGTTTCTAGCTGACTTGATGCCGCTCGAGAACCTGGGCGATGAGCCGTTATGGGAAGTCAAGGCAAAGCGGACGAGAAGGCGACAGGCAGAGTTGAGGTTGGCTAAGCGGCGAGCACGGATATCTCGACAATTGAGAGAGAAGGACATGTGCGGGCTCGATGGAGTTGATGCCCTTGCGTGTGCTAGGACTTAACCATGTATTATTAGTTGACGATTCTTGTATACTTGATGCCAATGCTTTGATAGAACATGATGATAGACCACGATGCATCTTCATATCAATAAACAATGCTTCCTTTGAGCCTAGTTGATCCATGAACTGCTCTACAGGGGTTGGTTGTTTGGGTTTACGCCTTCCCCGCACTAGGTCAGCCTTGATGATAACTCAGCCACGATGACACCTTTGCCTTATCTTCATACTGATGATATTTCTGCCTAGATATTGAGTGCTTTGCTCAATATCTTTCATCGCAGTGACTGAGAATGAATGCACCGTGGCTATCCTCTGACGAAATCCAGGCTCTTCGTGCCAATTTCAGTCAGGCCGAGGACCAGGATGAACACTTCCGCCGATGCTGGTCCAAGCAGACATGTCACAATTGCCTCGCAGCCTCGCAGTGCAGCTGGTGTCCCTTTGTAGGTCCCCTATTCTCAACCTGTCTGCCTCGAGGCGACCTATCAGGGACTCCTCACTCATCAAGTTGGTAGACATGGTCTTGCGTTCCAAATTCTCACAAAATTCCCCTCCTGGCCCCAGCATATGACGAGAATGTGTGTCCGCACTGGGCCGAACGATGGGAGCTACGAACACGACCTCTAGGATGCCAGGTCTCATCGATAACGAGCATCACCTCCATCGTCTCCATCACATCTACTCTCGTCTTTGTCCTGTTGGTCTTTTTCATCGTGAAGGGCGTCCGCTGGTTCCGCCACTATCACAAGACGCATCCTAGATGGTGGCGGCAGCTGCACAGGTATCGTTGGTACAGGATTATAACACTGAGAGAGCTGAGAGAGGGCGAGTACGAGCCCTTGCTGCCGGGGAGTTGGCCAGGGAGGGACGGGAGTCCTTAGGAGATGGCTTCAGCGAGACGAGTTCCCGTGCAGCTACGAAAGTTTTTGGCGGTTCATCACGACACTGATACGGGTGCACGGTGCGAGCTTCCATGCAATTTGACGCGCCTGATATCCTTCAACCAGAGCTGACGGGAGGGATAATGGCCACTTCGTCTGCTTCCTGGATCACGGTGTCGTCGACGCCCTCCTCGCTGGACAGTTCTACATAATCGAGGTTGACCGTAACGAGGCACGAGTCGAGGATCTTGCCCTTGATGCCGGGGTACCTCGACTCCAGCTCAGCAAAGAGCTGCTTCAGTGACATGGCTGCGGGCAGCGCGTCATAGTCCTTGCCTGTGAAGGAGCTTGCAGTCGCAAAGTAGAGGACGTTGAAGTGGCCAGGCGGAGGCTTGGGTGCCGATGCCATCATGGAATGTTGATGCGCCTATGTACTTTTTGGATATGTTAGCCGACTGTAAAAGATCATGAAGTTCGACAACAATGTGGGTAGAAGGAGTTTGGGTCAGAGATCTTGGTGATAAAAGGTACATCAATGAGTATTCAGGTAATACATGCTTTTAAAGCATCATTCCCAAGAGATGTGTGTGTTTGAAAGAAAGACAAGATGACTTACCAATTGAGTTGTGGGAGCTGTAGAGGGAAGTTTGCGTTCCCTGAGAATGATGAAGAGGAAGAAAATGTTTTGGCCGCCCCGCCCAATTTGAGGTTGGAGGTGTTCACGTGACCAGATATCACAGTGAAGCGAAATTGAAGAATGACGATGTTAGCCCCATAACAAGCCAGACGCAATTCCTATGGCAATGTCAACAGTCATAGAAAAAAAAAACAATTGCGGTAAACGTAGTCGTAACACGTATGTCGATTTCAAAGACAAAGTGCTGCCTGATGTAGGTATCGAGGACGGAGGAGGAGGAGGAGGGACGTGAAAGAGCCCAAAAATAATTTCACTTTTCGTAGTAGTCGGATTCCATGCTGCAGAAGAATTGCTCTCTGGATTTCGCGATGCCAGATCCGTGACTCCTTCTAACAAATGAAACTGGAGTGTGCGGGTGACGCAGCAACCCCAGGCAATGTCCCAGTACAAGGCGCGCCCGCGCCTTATAGCATGCAAAGACCATCATCCATCTGTCGTCATCGTCCGTCCAAGAAACCAACCACCCTTGTTGCTCCCCAGAAGGCACATTTATCGCAACCGCCGGGCCTCACGCTCGGACTCGAGCAGGCAGAGGATGTCGTCCTCACGGACTGAAGTTTGTATGTTAGTACCAACACTGTTCACTGGCTCCTCCTAGTTTCCCTCATCCAGGGAAGAAGGGTGCTTCGTTGTATATCGTACCTGGGCCCTTGACGTTTCGGATGATCGATCGGGACTGGTCGTCCATGAACTCGACGCGGACCTGAGTCACACCACCACGAGAACCTATCCAGCATGTCAGATTGGGATTCCTCCATCTGTGTACAAATATTTCGAAGTTTGTGTCTTTTTTCTGCCATCAAATTCGAGATCGTGGGGACGCACCGGTTCGGCCGAGGACTCGGGTAACCTTGACGAGCTTGACGGGCTGCTTGGAGGCGTCCATTTTTTCGACCTGGATGGATTTTTGTGAGCTGAGGGGATTCGCGCGCGCAGGTGGGATCGAAGGGGGGGATTATCGCCGTACTGTGAGGAAATTTGGTGGATAGGCTGTGGTCGCGGGACGTGAGCTGGAGATTGGGGCTTGATTGGGGGTGAACTTTTTTGGTGAGATTGTCAGGGTTTTCGTGTGCTCAAGCCCTTACCCCACCACAGCAGCCGAAGCGGCCAGCGGTTGGCTCTGTGTGTTCGGGTTAACTATAATCCGTGTAACCGGCCTTTGGGTTGAATTCCATGTGAGGTGACACCAGCCACTGTGGCGTTGGCCGCCTTCCTGAGCATCCAAGCGTCTTACACCCGGCTCAGCAACAAAAATCCTAAGACGCAGCATCACAGGCAGCTTTGAGGCAATTGTTAGATGAACTTCATTAATATGACTCTGCTCATCTATCACAAAATTGTTTAATAGGGTATCTGACCAATGCATCATTATTCATAAATCCTCCATCCTCTCCTCAAGGTCCTTCACCCACTCCTCCATGACTTTCTTGTTGGTCTCGATAGAAACACTGCCCTCCTTCATGGCAGCCTCAATCTTGACAAGTCCCTCGTTCCACTGCTTCAACTCAGCAGCCATCTCCGTCTGCTGCTGTTCAATACGGCTTAGCGTATCGCTTGCTGTCGCGGCATCCGCGTGAATTGCTCTCAGGGATCGCAACCGATCCAGAAGGGGCGGTAGGATAGGGGTTAGATTCTCGATCGTAGGCAAGATACCGTAGAGGGCATTAATCTTGGCCTCCTGCTCAGATTCTTCGGCTGGAGCTGTGGGGGCGCCTCGGCCAAGCTCTTCCCTTAGAGACTTGGCCTTCTCTCGGGAGTCGTTAAGCTTGTCTTGTTCCTGGACCAGGGTGCGCACTCGTCGACTTATAGTGTCGAGGTTGGCTGTAGAAGCCTCAGCAAGCGTAGAAATCTGCTTGTTCATTGAATCCAGAGTGGGCAAGATTGCTCGGGGAAGTCCATTGACGTCAGCTTCCGGCATCAGCGAGGCGTTAATTCCCAAGCCCTTTTCCAGCATCAACAATCGCCGGTCAAAGTCGGCTGCCTTGGCCAGAGCGTGGCTTTGCTCATATGTCGGTGCGTATGTCACAGTGTATGTGGCGTTATCCCCTGCCGGTAGATCGGGTTTCTCCTCCTGGCTCGTAGATGGGACTGCCTTGGGGGCTTGGGCAGTAACTCGGCGTCCCGTAGGTTTGGATATCTCATCGAGGGCTTGGCTCAGAGAGGTCAGTCTGTCGTCACCCTTGGCATCGTCGGTGTCTGCCTGCGTTGAGGCTTCCGCTTTTCGCTTCGCATATTCGTCCTTTGCTTCCTCCACCTCACGCTTGAGGCGAGCAATGCGCCGTTCCAAGCTCTCATCATCGTCATCGTCGGAAAGGTCCCCCAGCTCTTCGGTGCCGTCCTGGAGAATGCGTTGTCTTCGACTGGAAGCCTTGTATGACTTTCGTTTCCCATCGACTCGGTCCGAAAAGTCAACGCCGTTTGCGTCAACGTTTGCCGGTAGGAAGCGGGAGCGGGCTTCATTTATTCGTAAACGGGATCGCGAGATGCCAGGGGTATCGTCTTCCACATCGTAGAATTCATCATCAGAATGGGTCCGAGCGGCGGTGGTCTAAAGCTTGTGAGGGCAAGATCAGACAGAGGAGAAGATGGGCGAGCTCACGGGAACCGTAGAGTTGTCGTCTGTGAGTTCAGGGGTTTCGTAGATATCTGGAGCGGAATCCTAGCCCAACAGTTAGAGCGAAGCAGCTGGTGGTAAGTTCTTGGAGCTCACCAAATCTGGAAGGGCCGCATACTTCCGGTTCAGGGCCATTGTCAGAGAATGGAGCGCGTATGTGACGTTCTCAGCTTCAAAGCTGTCGGCAAGACAGATGCGCAGACCAGTTTTCTCAAGATGCGCCCCCAGGTCTAAAGGGTCATGTCAAAGGCGAGGTGCTGGAGGTCGCGCAGTCAACAAACGGGCAATGAAATGGACGGCCCGGAAATTCCCCCTTTCAGATTGGAGCACGGGCTACAAGGAAGCTGCCCGGCCGGGGCTCAAGCGGGCTGCCCCCGCGCCCTGAACCCCAGCGACTTTAGCACATTCTACAGCGCTAATGCCAGCGCTCAGCAAGCGTTTGCAGTGCCCAGGCTCTGATCGTTTGACAGCTGGCAGGAAGCTGCCGGGTACGGAGCGGGGGTTTGAATTGACTGGACCGCGCGTGTACGCGTTTGGCCGGCAAACCAACTTGAACCTCCCTCATCAATGAACCATGCATGCATCAACGCCATGAGTGAATGAGTCCCCTGCAACTCAAGTCTTCGCCCTTCAGTTCGTTTTGCTTTCTGATCACTTTGCTCCTCTTACCCCATCTTGCTCTTCTACAGGCACTCTAGATTACGCATTTCTTCCAGTGTATTTCGCAGAACCAACCCGGACGTCGACAGCTTCTCATTCCTTGTGGCAGGAGGGTCACATCCGCCGCAGCAACACCAAAGGTAGCTCTCATTGCCTCTTCTCGCCACAAGCATCGCCTTTTCCAGGAAGACGGATCAGGAGAGACCGTCGCCAGGATGGTTGGCTTGAGCAGAAACCAACGTCCCAGGCAACTTCTGCGTCAAATCGGAGGCAAAGTCCGGACCAGCCCTGAACCACAGAATGTCGAAGATGTTTCTGCTCCACCTTTGTCTTCTGACAACGAGGATGACATCCCCGAGGCCTCTTCACTGAAACTGGTGTCAAAAAGCACCAGTCGCCAGTCTCCTGCCGAGGATTCTGACCTAGATGAACCCGACCGGGGTGATATGAAGCGCACACGATTCCCCAGAGGCACCAATGCACCTCGGAAAGGCAATAGACAAGCCTCCAGTCGTCAAGGCCTAAAACACTCCGTGAGCGAAGATAGCGATGAGGCATCATCCTCCAGCACCAAGCGAAGAAAGCTAGCGATCAGTAAAGAATCTGCTCCAGCGAAGACAAGCCCTTCCAGCTCAGCCAGCTTTCTCAAGGACGAATGCGGTTTTACCAAGACTAGAAAGTCCAAGGCGACGTATAGCTCCAAGGGCAGGGGCTCGCAAGGGTCTCAGGGATCTCAGGTGCCAAAGAGATCACAGGGCACTCAAGCAAAGAAAGGTTTGGGCGCTCAACAGCCACATCTCATCATGTCACTAACTCAAAATCAGATTCCACAAAGGCTTCCAAAAACGTGATTCGTGATGCAGACGAATCCGGGGTATGGAGCAGCCCTGAGAAGTCAAGCAAGGCCAAGTTCAAAGAGCTACCAGACGACACCCTCGGTACCCCAAAGAAAACGAGCAAAGCCAAGTTGAAGACTGCACCGGGAGACTCATTCGATACTCCTGAACAGGAAAAGAAGATCAAGCCTATTCCCAAGGATGAATCTTCTCCCTCGCCGACAAAGCGCGGGGTGCTCAGGCTCTCACAAAACGACGATCTGAGCCAGAGATCATCCTCCTCACAACAAAGTAAATCAATCTGGAGTAGGAAACTAATCGGGAAGAAAGCACGAAAGAAGGCCAAAGAAGCACCACTCAAGATCGAGCGTGCAACGTTCATCGTACCAATCGATATTGACGACGCCATTGGGTTTGAAAGCACAAGAACTCTCTTAGATACGGATTCTAGTGACACGGAATCTGTCAAGGACGAGCCAGCCCAGGAAGAGAGTCTTGAAACCGGACTAACGAAGTGCCCATGGTGTCAAGAGTTGATATCAGAAATCGCCCTGAAGGACTACTCCAAGGGAAAGAAGTTGTTGACTGTACAGATGCAAAAACGGTTCTGCGAGAAGCACAAGAAGGAGACGGCCATGGACACATGGCGCGAACGAGGCTACCCCCATATTGACTGGGAAAGGCTTGAACGCCGGTTTGGCGACCACCGAGCTTACCTATCGAAGGTCATTGACGGCAAAGGGTCACACTTCCGTGACATTCTGGAGGAAAAGATCGAAACCGGTCAAGGCAGATCACTCAAGAAGGAAGGCAACCTGAACCCCGGGTACTACGGTCCGCGAGGTGGTAAGCTCATGCAGGAGTACCTTGTGGAGGAGTTCAGCGAGCTGTTGATGGAAAAGGCCGTGAGCGACCATGTCATCGCCGGACGTGGATCGGCGGCTTTCATTCAGTCTGTATTGGTTGCCGAGCTGGCTGTCCAACTGATCATGGAGGACATGGATGTATCTGCCACAGAGGCGAGGGGGATCATGGAGGAGAGCAAAGCTGTCGGTGAGATGATACATGAAGAGGTATGACGCGATTTCGGATGTAAGGGAACAACTGTCACCGAAGGTGTAGCATGGCGTGCAAGGTTTGGACTCTGGTTTGCACTTGACACCAGCAATGATTGCTTTAGAGCTTCTAATGTCACTAGATGTAGCAGTGGGTGGACACGATTCTATGAATACCAAAATCATTCTCTGAACTATCTAGGAGATGTTTGAGGTCAAGGCTACACTTGATGCTTCTTCTAGCTTCTAATTACAGGAGAACTGCGATGGCCTCACAAGGAGCAAGCTGAATCTCCCCGCCATTCAGATCCTCCAAGGTTCTCCCGGTAGGACTGATCAACACCTCCCTGACCTTGGCGGGCAGAGTCCACGAGACCGTCTCGGCCGCAAAGTTGCACACGACGAGCGCAGTATCGCCGTTGTCGGCCTTCCGGGAGTACGCAAACACCTTTTCGTGCGCCTCATCGACCAGCTGGAAGTCTCCGTAGACGAAAATGTCGACGTGCTCCTTGCGCTTCTCGAGCACACGGCGCCAGCAGTGGTACACCGAGTCCGGGTCAGACGTCTGCGAGGCGGCATTGATCTCACGGTAGTTGTCGTTGACGCGCATCCAGGGCGTGACGTCAGCTTTCGTAAAGCCTGCGTTGGGGGTCGCGTCCCATTGCATAGGGGTTCGGGCGTTGTCGCGAGACTTGAGCTGGTACTCAACCTTGTAAGAGTCGAGGGTTGCGGTATCGGCGTTGTCCTTGTTGGCGCTGGCTCAGTGTTAGCTAATGGGTGTCTCTTATCTAAGTTCTTTTACTTACTCCCAATGGCTGAGGCAGTCAATGTCCTTATACTCTTCAAAAGGCCAGTCCTTGGGCACATTGGTCATGCCAATCTCCTGGCCCTGGTAGAGGAATGGCGTGCCCGACTGAAAGCCGAGGAAGACTGCAATCAGCTTGGCACTTGCGGTACGATTCTGAGGATCATCGTGGACGAAGCGGCTGACGGATCGAGGCTGGTCGTGGTTCTCCAGATACAGGGCGTTCCAGCCCTGGTTGTCGTACATGAACTTCTGCCACTTGTGGGTGGTGGCCTTGAGCTCTGACAGCTTCCAGGTTCTGGGTGTGAACTTGCCCCCTGGACCGTGGTCGAGGTCCATCCTACATCATGTTCAGCTCCTCTATGTGATGGTACAGAGTGATGGGGTCGACTTACAGCTCAAAGTGAAAGATCATGCTCAGCTCCCCACGGTCAGCACGCACAGCCTTGATCAACTCACGCTCATCGTGAACGCACGGCATCTCGCCAACGCTAAAGGCATCGTACTCTCGCAGAATCTCGCCAATCTCCTTGAGATACTCGTGGCATCTCGGGCCGCAGGCGTAGAACTCGTGGCCGCGGAGAACGGTCTGGTCCGAGTCGGGGAAGGCCTGATCCTTGCTAACAAAGTTGATGACGTCCATGCGGAAGCCATCGGCTCCGCGGTCGAGCCAGAAGCGCATGATCTCGTGGACCTTTTTCCGGACCGCTGGGTTCTCCCAGTTGAGGTCCGGCTGCTCCTTGCAGAAGAGGTGCAGGTAGTACTCATCTGTTGTCTCGTCATACTCCCATGTGTCTCCTTTGGGGACTGTAAGCCGAAGGTACAGATTTGCAGTATCTGGGGGTCTCACCTTGGAAATGGCCCTGCCAGTTATTCGGGGGCTGTCTGTTCCCATCTGCATCGTACTTTGCAGGTCGCCAGACATACCAGTCACGGTATGGGTTGTCCTTGGACTTGCGGGACTCCTTGAACCATTCGTGCTGGTCGCTTGTATGATTCACGACTAGGTCGAGGACTAGCTTCATTCCTCGCTCGTGCAATTTGTCCTTGAGGACATCGACGTCTGAGATGTCCCCGTATGGGGGGTCAATGGCCTCATAGTCACTGACGTCGTACCCCTTGCTTTGTTGTTAGCATCACTGGGTCATGATATTGACATCCATGGACCAGAACAGAAACATACCATGTCGACCTGGGGGCTTTTGAAGATCGGTGAAAGCCATACTATGTCGACGCCCAGGTTCTTGAGGTAATCGACACGGGATATGATACCCTTGAGATCACCCACTCCAGTGCCAGTCGAGTCTTGAAAGGATGCAGGATAGATTTGGTATACTGAACTCTCCTTCCACCAAGCACGGGGGTTCTGGTTTGAGCTGCCCATGATGATTGTTGTTGTTTTGATTTATGAAGCTCACAGTCTGATGTTTTGGGGGTGATCTTGTTGCAAATATGTCTGCTCAACACGACGTCAGCGGCTACCCTGAGGTTATTGATAAGGGGCTTGATACTCACTGCTAACAAACGAACACGCCGCTGATATTCTAGTAACTGAATGTGTTTCTAACCTTGATATTTTGATTCTAGAACTGAGTATTTGACTCGCAATTGGTGCTTCTATATCATTCCTCTGCAGGTGACATCAACCTTGCGGGGTCCGTGGAATCGTGGTGTTTCCGCAGTGGAGGTGGCTTCGTCACACGACGTCTCGCCCGCTCAGTGAGGAGTTCGCAGCAGGTTAGCTCGCGGTGGAACAATATAGGGAGTGAGTGAGGATGGCGGCGGCATCTTGCGTCTTAATTAATAGGGTGTCACGGAGTATTTCCCGGCGAATATATGCAGATCGATGGATCGGCCAGCCCCCTCTAGGGTAAATTGTTCGGTAGGTAGCTGCTCTCGCAGAAAAAAAGAGACATGTTGAAGTCATCCATTGGAGCTTAGATATGCGAGGGCCCGAGCCGTCTCTCGTGATCATCTTATTGCATGCTGGTCGCTGCCCTTGGAGGCTGTGTGGCAACATTAGACAGAATGTACCAAGCACCCAGGTCAAGGAAAAAACGAGATACTAGTATAACTATCTTAGATTATCCTCCTCTAAAGATAGGTAATAGAATATAAGAAGATATAATAAAAGAGCTCTAAAGTTATTATATCTTTATAAGATTTTATTATATTTTATATATAATTATTTATTATATTTATGATGAGTTAATTCGCCCTCTGCCGTTCTGGTGTGTCGTTTATTTCTTGATCGGCGTGCCAAGGTCTCATGTAGAGCGAGGCCCTCTGGGCCAACGCACAGTCCGCGTCAGATGGACCATACTGGGACGATTATTGTTATTCGTGGTTTCGGGTTTCAAAACCGACAACCTGAAGCTGAGGGTGCGACAGAAATTCGAGATCGACTGCGGGCCACGTATGAAGCAGACTAGGATGAAGTACTATGTAGTTTGTGGTTGAGGGTATTGTAGTCGCGGTGTCGACAACACCACCAGGAGCTCTATATCATTGGTAGGGCTGCAGCATCTATTCCCTCCATATGGAGTAAAGCAATATGAAACCTTTACTCGACGGAACCAAGCTTTGACAGGTGATTCAGATCTCCCGTCTATCACCTCCCCCGCTACCACGTTCCGCCGAACGACTCGTCTAATAATGGATAATAATAAAACCCAGCAGATGCAGGATCTTACTGCATGCCGCACTGGGATCCGTGCAATCATGTACATACGGGATATCCGTATTGCCATCCCTCCATCTGCCGTTGACCGTCTGGGGCCAGCAGAAGAGAGAGGACGCACAGATCGCCCAAGGGACATGACGCGAATATTACTCCGTACCTTGTGGTCTTAGGTAGGTAGCGTGTACGACTAACGGATATGCAGCTGCTGCACCGGACGAACATGAAAGACGGAAAAGGGACAGTAGGACGAGAGAAGAGATGACTGGGGGAAAGGTCAAGAGACAGTGTCAGGTTCCACCAGAGTCACATCAAAGGATGGACCTTGCCCTTACGAAACACACACAAACGACACGATACAGTCGCGCCATTGTGTTTCTCCCTCGACAGATGGGCGGAGATAGGGCTGGGCTCGGTGCTTAGATGTGCCCACAGAACAGGCAAGGTAGGCTGGGCTGGGCTGGGCTGGCTGACTGCAGCGGGATCAGAGGGACCCGACCAAAGACCAGAGTGGATGTGGATGGGATTGGATTGTGGAGGGTTTGCGCTTTTCCAGTTGCATATAATGGCTCATCAAGGCAGGCAGCCATATTTCTACTTTATCTCGGTCGGTCCATCCATTCCCATACCAGCTTCAGACTGTACATGTTCAAGGCGTCGACTAACATGACAACCTACCCACACGAAAGGATACCCCTTGTCACGGAGGACTCAACGTTACAGCGTCACTGACCGGGGCACAGAGGTGGTGACACACGTGAGAGAGCCCTCAATGAAGAAGAGGCTGGAGGATAAGACACACACCCCTGCCTGCAGCAGAGAGGAAGTGAAAGTGAAGAGAGAGAATGAGAAAATCCTCAAGTTGAAAATCCCATGGGGATCCAACCTATCCGGAAAAAGCAACGATAGCTCCCCAACTAAAGACCCTGGAGCCCGGGCGGAGCATGGGCCGTCCCCTCTTGGTGCATGATGATATGGGGCCTTGCTGCCAGTGCCAGCCTGCAAACGGGCTAGCTGGGCCGTCTTTTTTGATGGAATTTTGATTTTTCTGTCTCTTGGCTGCGAATCAATGCATCTCGTACCTGGCTGGCGTGGACATGGGGATTCGCACACTGGGGCTTGTAAGCTCGGTCTACCTACAGCGAGATTGGGAGAGTCAAAGAAGGACAGTTCTCTACCTATCGAAGCAGATCTTAACATATGATAATTAGATAGTCTAAGGCTCCATATTGTCTCTCAAATCCATGTGGAATTTGCTGCCTGCAAATGGCAAACTGAAGGCATGGAGATGGAGCTCTACTAGAGTCCATAAGTAAGCGGTGGTGGTACGTGCCATGCCGCGCCTGTGTCGCCCGATTGCAAGGTCACTACTTGGCGATACCTAAGCCGAGGTATTCGATGCTTTTGACTTTGCCCGACCTGTCGTGACCTCGAGCGGGTGAATCTTTTGCGCCCGACGTCTGCTTGGTTCGTTCCTGGCGAGCGGCACCCGAGTCAGAGGAAACCCTCCCTGGCTGCCGCGTGGTAGCAATTAAGCTCTGCAACCCCATCGCATCTCCCCTTAGATCAAGATCAACAATATCGCTTCCATAGACGGGGCACCATTCCTCGGTCGCTCAGGTACACCTGAATCTCTGCTCAGGTGTCACCTAGCGGTACCTTGGTTAGGTACGTCTGTCGGCACC
>JABEEN010000290.1:0-14225 GCA_013363205.1 Fusarium tuaranense | reverse complement strand
TCTTTTTAGGGGCTGCCAACCAGAGACTGGCTCAGGACCCGACTCCACCTGTGGTTCAGTCAGATCAAAGCCTCATAACTCAAGGCCTGCCAGTGGTTGAAAGCACGTACTCTGTCCTTGGAAGCTAGCTGAAAGGACCCGGGCCTGAAAAAGAGGTGTGGAGAGAGGGGGCTGAAAGGACCTCACGCGCCACACTTTGTTGCCTCGAGCGGCGCGTTCTGTGGTGCACGGACCAAGTCTCGCGCATGCATTTTCTTCGGCCAAAATTTCCAATCTAAAAAAATTCCTTTCTCTTCATCATCACTTTTCTCTCCTTCTCTTGCTCACAATCCAGACAAAGACCACGTCTCCTGACCGTGTCTTCTGCGACAATGGCCTTTGGGCTTTGTCACATTGCTATCTTTCAAACTCTTTGCTCTACATTCCTGCCAACAATGAGCTGTCCGCCTTGAGTAAGTTGGCCCTCGATCCCCTTCTGCATCACATCGCATGAAGAGACAAGTTGTCGCCCCAGTCTTAGAGGTCCGACAAGCCTCGGTGCTGATTGACTTCGTCTTATGCCAAATAGACATGTCTGATTGATTCCAATCCATTGTCCTTTGAAAAGCTTGATTCCATTGTTTGGACATGGCTAACAGCAAAAAAGTCTAGGTCGGCGCTCTTTGTCCTTTGCTGTAAGAACCCTTTCAGCAACGACCCTCCTCCTCTCGACCCTGCTGTGATGCCTTTTGCTATCTGGTACTATCAAATACCGACATCTCATGACGGATACATTCGATAGCCTGAGCGCATTCGATAGCACAACTTTGTTGAACAACCTGTCGGAGGCTATGGAACTGACAGGAGAAAAGAATATTGCCTGAAAGATCCAGATGCCATATCCGGCATGTCACATCAACCATCAGGTAAGAACAGATTTTTCTTCTTTTCTCTCTCAACACATCATCAAATGCTATGATGAAGAAACTTACATTCCATGCTAAATCCGAATGTCCATGTGGAGCAAACTAAGAGCTTTTCATCTTTCGACTGACCTGCATTTGTCTATTTACCTTCTTGCTTGTTTCAATTCTTGTCAAGACATAAAGCTAACATCTGCTTGAGTATCCAGGAATCCGTCTTCTACTTCCCCGAGGAGTTTTTACTCTTGATACGCCGCAACCTCTGGTGAGTTCCATCTGCATAACCGTTAGCCGTCGATCCCACAGCATGTCGTGAAACGTACGTAAAGAATTTTCCACTCAGAGATTTGAGCGGGTCTGCCACGAACTTGGCCATAACATGTCCCGGCTGCTCCGGCTTGAGCAAGGTGCCCTTCTCCTTGGCCTCGGCAAAGGTAGCATACTGCGCCTCGTCCATACTATCCTTGCCTTCGGCCCTCAGGACGCCCTGCATGTCAGTATCGACTCGTCCTGGCGCGACGGCTACGCTGGTAATGTCAGGCTCCTCGAGGGCAAGGTGGGCCGAGATGGAATTGTAGACAGCTTTAGATGAACCGTAGCTTGCCCATCCCTTGTAGTGTTTTGTTGCTGCCCCTGATGACACCCACACGATGCATCCCTTGGACTTTCGGAGCTCGTTGAATGCTGCTTGAGCCTGACTAATGTCAGTGTAGCTCTTGTAGACATGTCAGATGGCTAGATCTTACCACAGCAATGCCGCTAAAGACATTCACGTCGTAAATGTGCTTCCACTCCTCGGCGGTTGTGTCAGCAAATCTCTTGGGGGCCAAGATGCCATGGTTGATGACAAGACCGTCAATCTTGCCAAACGAGGACACGGCGAGTTCCGTCAGCTTGGTGGGCATCTACTCTGCTGTCAGCCTCCTTGTTTTATAAGAGCAAAGCTTTTCGTTCTAACCTCGGGATCAACAATGTCTCCTGCGATGAATTGAACCTGATCAGGGTGCGACTTTTTGAATCCCTCAAGAGGCTCAGAAGATCGAGCCGTGACAACCACCTTGTGAGATTGACCGAGGAGGTATCGAGTAATGGCAGCGCCAATGCCTTTACTGGCACCAGTAACGATGAAAACCTTGGAAGTCATGTTCGCGGTGGTTGATGTAGTGTAACGACGCCTCACGCAAGATTTCCCTTTTTTTCCGTGAGTTGGCTTGAGTGAGTTCGAAAGCTTCAGCACGAGGTGGGGGTTCACTTCGAATGGCGGGGTCATTTCTGGAGCTTCACTTACCTTACCCTGTATTGGTCACAAACGTCATCGGGGGCTTGCATCTGCATTGAGCATGTAGCTTTGATGGCGTCTTTTGTCAGCTGAGAGTCCCAAAACTTTCGACAAAACCCTTTATACTTGGATATTCTTTACACCTCTTTTTTCTTTTTTCATCAGATGGCTACGACAGTGATTGTTGGAAGCGGCATAATTGGCATCGCGACAGCTTACTACCTCTCTGAACATCAACCTGGTTGGTCGATTCACGTTGTCGACTCTTCTACGGAGCTGTTTGCCTCGGCGTCGGGTTATGCCGGCGGCTTCATCGCCAGAGACTGGTTCCCGCCTGAACTTGCGTCCCTAGGCGCTCTCAGCTTTGAAGAGCATGAGAGACTCGCGGATAAGTTTAATGGGAGGGAGAACTGGGCGTATGCCAAGTCGGTGACGGTGAATTATGAGCCTTCGAGGAGGAAGGCTAATGGTCCTGGAGGTGAGGATTGGTTACGGGAGGGGGGTAGTAGGGTGGATTTGGTGGCGGAGAAGAGGGAGGTTGAGGATGGGAATTGTCCGCCTTGGTTGAGGCGTGTCAAGGGTGATGCTGTTAGTGTGGTTGACAATGCTGAGGGGACCGCTGTTCTGTAAGTCGAGATATCGAAGTTATGAGTATATTGCTGACATGAAAGAAACATAGTGATCCTCTCAGACTCTGCCAATTCCTCCTAGAAAGGTGTCGAGCTGCTGGTGTCAGATTTCACCACCCTGCAGTAGTCCTCAACGTCGGACCTGACTGCCATGATGAACTCTCACATGTCCGCATCGGCTTCACCGACTGCTCCTCCGAGACCGAGATTCCGGCCACGCGGGTTCTTGTTTGTGCCGGTTGCTGGACGCCCGAGGTTTTAGAATCCATGTTTCCGGGCTCTGCTATTGACATACCGGTGTTGAGTCTTGCCGGTCATTCACTGGTCGTACGGAATCCTGGGGATGTGGGTGATGTATATCACTCGCTTTACTGTAGCTTGGATGATTTCTCTCCAGAGATATATGCTCGACCGAACGGCGATATCTGGCTGGGAGGTGTCAACTCGGCTATACCGCTACCGCAGTTAGCTACAGCTGCAAAGCCCATGCGAGGACCTCTGGAGAAGTTGAAAGCTACGGCGAGACAACTGATCAAGTCGGAGGGTGAACTGGAGGTTGTTCGAACTGGGCTGTGCTTCCGGCCTGTGACGCAGAGGGGCACGCCGTACGTTACGCGGGTGGAAGATGTAGATCTAAGACAAGGATACAGGACGAGAAAAGGAGCAGACGGAGGTGTTTTTGTTGCTGCGGGACATGGACCTTGGGGAATTAGTTTGTCACTTGGGACAGGCAAGGTCATGGCGGAGATGATGCAGGGAAGGGAGTTGAGTGCAGATATAAGTGGTTTGGGATATCTACCATGAGGAAAGGACGTGCTCTAAACTGGATAGTGATGGAATAAGGATACCCATTTGATATAACAGAAGTTGGATTTAAAATGCGAATAGCTGTGTGGTTTACCCGAGGAGACGATCTCGAAGTCTCTTGATATCCTCACTCCTCGCCTTGCAACATCCGCCAACAAGAATAACAGGCCACTTTCCCCGACTCTCTGTAGCTCTGACCACGTTCTCGACTTGAGACTCCCATGATGAGCGCACTTGATCCTTGGCGTCGTCTGGTAGCTCCCACTTTTGCGTCGTCGTGTTGTATACCTCTCCATTTGTGCCGTCGGGGTATAGGACCAGTGCAGGCCAAGTATCCAAACGACCTTGCTCGATTAGGCGTGCGACTGTGGATTCGAATATCTGGAGGAGGCTATCGAGCTTGTCGACTTTGGTACAGTTGATGCCAATGCCCCAAGGCGTCTTTGCTGAGACGTCGCGGTCCAGCATAGCTTCGACAGCGGACTCGATAGAGTTTCCATCAGGAAGTGCCAAGTCGGCGCCAGGGGAGAGACATGAAGTCCAATAAGGTAGATCCGAGAGAGCTGATGTTGCGGCTAGAGCCTTGCGCATGGCGATAATCTCATCGACTCTAGGAATGGTCTCTAGCGCAACATGGCTCACTCTCTTGCCAACGTCTGGAACCTCTGCAAAGAGACCTAGACGCTCACGGTGCCACTCCTCAAGTGTAGATTCCGAATCATGGGCTGCGTCGTATTTCCCACTGTACTCTTGACTCGGAATCAAGCAAGCGCCATAAGGTCCATAACTCAAAGCGACCTTTGCATTCTCACCCACAGCTCGCTGCGCAATATTCACAGCATCGTGCAAAAACCGCGGAATAATCTCACGATTAATCCCATCTGGAAACTCTTTAGTGCGAGTATCAGCGAATCCTTTGATAGAAGCCTGATACGTCGCAGTGAGGAGAACGTCAACAGGCACAGCTCCGAAATCGCTCTGGCAAGATTCAAGAGTCGTCGGGTCGGAGATGAGGAGGTGAGAGGACCATAGAGGTGTGGATCTTGAGAAGGAGATGGAGTATTTTGACTCGAGGGATGTGCCGAGGCCGCCGTCGAGGATGAGGATTTTGGATGGCATTTTTGTTGTTGTTGGAGGTGAGTATAGGTTGGTGTTGGAAGATCTTCACCCCGCTTGGGATATGGAGATTTAGTGGATTGCCTCAATTCTTCACTCTAGCCCGAAGGAAAGCGATCGTGGTTCACTATGAGCGTGGCTAATTGTATATTTTTCTTCCCTTGCAATTTCTATGTGAATTCTCTTCCCCACAAAGATCATGTGTGAGTTATAGTTCCCCAATGGCTCAATCAACAGGAGATGGCCTGCGTAGGCGTGGTTGCGTGACTGCTGTCAAAATGCCTCTTAACTGCTGGCTACCAAGTGTTGCGAATACCCAATTAGTATTTATGCGGATGAATGTGATAAACTCCTTGATATTGTTTGACAACTCTGTACCAATATCTTGAGACGTCATATCTTCCTTTTCCGTCCTACTTCAATCCTGACTGATCTCATTACCTGGCAGGCGTCTCTACTGAGCGGGAGTGGGATCTTCTTATCTGACAGGGATACTGTGCTAGCGAAAAAAAATGAGTGCCAACATCGATTCATCATTGTAGCGTCTAGGTAATTGTAGGTTGTAAGAACAGCAGCTCTCGCACGTAGTTGTGACCCCGAGGTTGGATGAACTCAGATACTCACCATCGGACGTGATGGAAGAATGGTCATTGCAATAAAGGAGCAGGCCATTGGGTTCATAAAATTGGTTTCAGCCCTTGACGTCAAAACGGAAAAGAGCAGCAGGCTCTTGTCCCGATGAGCTTTTTAAGACGAATCCAGGAGCGAGCAAAGAGTCGGGGTCCATCGCGTAGCCATCATTAAGACCGACAAATGCGAGATTCTTAAGTAACGATTTCGACAATTCCTGTTTGAACACATGATATATCTCGCGAGGAGACCCTCAATCATTGGAGTTCTGTGTGACTGGTAGTATGAGCCGTTTAGCAGTCAGTTGGCAAACCACCGGGCTAGGATTGTCCATAGCCAGGCAGCAATCCGCCGTTTCTTGATGTTGAGAGGATAAAAGTCGGACCGGATAGTAGCTTGATGAGTGTCCTTCCATCTGGACATAATGGCACTTTGAGCACCTGTTTGCTGGGTTTTTCTCTATTGAACCTGGTGATGTTTCTTACAAGTCCTTTGATATGGGTTAACTTGGTGAAGAGTAGCGCAATTTTGAGGCAAAAGTGGCTCAATTGTCTTGTGAAAGAACAATCGTGAGCAATGACCCTGTTGAATTGATGGTTGGCGGCTCAGTCGGGTAACTGCGTAACTGAGTGTTGGAGACCAAGCTGCCTTTTAAACCCCGGACTTGGGGAGAAGATTTTAGTACAGAGACAAGCATAATTGTGGTGGATCGGTCTCACTGTATCAAGATAATTGCCTCTGGATGAAGAAGTCGAGGATATACTAATTGACGTGTTGCGACCATGAGTCGTCGGATGCTGCAAGTGAGGGAAACAGCTTGAGCGACCTGTGAGCGATGGCGAACAATGACCACAAGCCCGGATGCTACCTGTATCTCCAAAACCAGGAACCAAACCTGAAAGTCTTGGATCTACGTAACTATTGGAAGGGGGTGGCGGTGATGTCCCTCGACGCGGACGCCTGCATATGCCGACGGTGTACAAGACCAGGGTTGTTGACCTGGGGTTACCGGGGAAATGACGCCAGTGGTACCGCCTCGATAGAGTTGGAGGAGCATGCGGGAGCCCGGTTCAGCTCTCCTTTGTTCAGGGGTGAGATGCCACTACTCGTGGCTGAGTATGGGATGTTTACTTCTTTGGGTATCCTGCCGAGGAGCAAGATGAAGGCGAAGGCTACGAAGCTGTATAGAAGGAACATCAATTGGAATCAAATTACAACGTAACTGATATATCATGTTCAAATATCCTCGCTTGCGATTGAGCTCTGTCGGTGCATCCTCCAAAAGGACAGAAGCTTCATCCTTGATGGGAGCTGAAAAGATAAGCTCACACGACACGGCCCCACCGCTCGCCGTCATCAAATAAAGTCGCAGCTAGAGACTCTTCCGGCTAGGGCATCACCAAGGCTATCCAAGCCTCAGCTTGGTACCTCAACCAATGACGACCCCAGGCGAGCGTTCCTTGTCTTGCTGGAGTTTCACCTCCCCCTTGACGTGTACGGCCGCTGTAACTGGCTCCAGTTTTGCCAGTGACGCGTTAAATATCCGGGACTGTCCCCTTGTCGTCACTGGTCTTGTTTCTTTGCTCTTTATATCGTCTTGTGATGGATTTTTCCGACTTTGAAGAAATTGACCCGGTTACTGAGTTTGGCATTGATCATGGTGCTGCTTCGCAGCCCATCCTGCCGCATCGTGCTCACCTTCAAGGTGGACACCCGCCATGGCAGGGACACGGAGGCAGGTTGATCGGCGTCGTGGATATGGGAAGGTGAGCAATTCCCATGACGTTCCTTGAGGGTTCAATCTGACATTGGCATTCTAGCAATGGAATCCGACTCTCCATTTCTGACCTCTCGTCGCCTTTGGCGCGTATGCTCCCGACCGTTTGTGTTTACCGGTCTTCCATCTCACTTTACGACTCTCAGTATGACGACGAAACTGGCGAGAAGATTCCCATCCCGGATTCTGTCATTGAGTCTGTTGTTTCAGTTTTGAGTAGGTTTATTGTTGTCTGTGATGACTTTGGTTGCACAAAGGATAATATCCACGTCATTGCGACCGAGGCGACACGCGCCGCCCTCAATTCTAAACAGTTCTTGTCTACCATTAAGACAAAGACTGATTTGACTGTGCAGCTTCTTCCCAAGGAGGAAGAAGGTCAGATTGGAGCCCTGGGTATCGCCAGTGGTTTCTCGAGCATGGAGGGATTGGTCATGGACCTTGGAGGAGGCAGCACTCAGATCACCTGGATGCTAAGCCAAGGTGGCGAGATCCGCATCAGTCCCCGAGGAAGCTTTAGTTTTCCCTACGGAGCTGCTGCTCTGACTAAGAAGCTGCATGATCTGCAGGATGGGAAGGACAAGGATGAGGCTGACGCCGCTGTCAAGGCTTTCAAGGATGAGATGATTGGCAACTTCAAGGATGCATACAGTGGTCTGCAGATCCCTGAAGAGCTGACCGAAAAGGCTGAGAGAGAAGGTGGATATCGCATCTATCTCTCCGGAGGAGGTTTCAGAGGCTGGGGATACCTGCTTCTTTACCTCAACCAGTCCCACGGCAGCCATTATCCCATCTCCATCATCAACGGTTACACTGCACAGCGAAAGCAGTTTGAAGACACCGAGACGCTCAAGCACGTCGCCAAGGCTGCAAAGGACATCTTCCGAGTCTCGGATCGGAGACGATCACAGGTTCCTGCTGTGGCTTTCCTCGTCAATGTCCTCTCTGAGGCTATTCCTTGGGGTATCAAGGAGGCGCACTTTTGTCAGGGTGGTGTGCGAGAGGGGTTCTTGTTTCGTCAGCTCTCACCTGATATTCGACAGGAGGCTCCTCTTGAGGTTGCCACGGCTTATTTTGCTCCTGGTTCGCGACATCATATCCAGCAGCTGCTTAAGCACGCTATCCCGAAACCTTCCAAGACTAAGGAGTTTCCTGAAGAGTTTGGCGAGCCCGTCGTTGACTCTTTCGCCAACTCGATGTACCTTCACATGTTCATGTCCAAGGAGACTGCCTCGACGACTGCGCTTTACTCGACCAGCGTGGGAACAATGTCGTCAATTCACGGCGTCTCGCATCAGGACCGAGCCAGACTGGCTTTGATGCTCGAGTCGAGATACGGCGGTGAACTGCCACCTCGCGAAATCGAGTTCCGCGAATCACTCCGCAAGCTCATCACTCCTGAGGAAGTTTGGTGGGCTGGTTACCTCGGTAGGGTAGGCCGTTTGATCACGGCCCTATACCCAGCCGGCAAGATTCACAAGTCCAAGCCCCGCGTGGTGTTTTCTGCACAGTGGTCTTGGAATCTTGGAAAGGATAAGAATGAGGAGGGGTTAATCTTGACCATTTCCGTGCAAAAGACTAAGGACGACCCTGCCAAGACTAAGGAGACGATTGAGGATGCTGTTGAGGATGTGGAAAAGATTGGCAAGGAGAAACACTGGAAGGAAGGTTGGGGTATGAAGGTTAAGGTTAAGGTTGTTGAGGAGGGTATCCTGTAAAGCGGCATGCTTTGAGAAACAGGACTCGATGTTACGCTGGCTTGATACTGCTGAGAGGGGACGTTGGTGTGGGTTTTGTATGAGCTGGCAAAGTAAATTGACATGCTGTATACTGAGGAGGACTTGGGTCTGTCAAGTTGCGATGCTTTCAACATGTCACTCGGGACACACGCAGCGTAATCACTTCGAGATTAAACAAACAACATGAACGATCATACTGACGTCGTTTTGTATGTGCTTTACTCGATCATCCAGCGCAGACCCTCAAGCAAATCCTCCAACCACTTCTTGGACACGGGCAGATCCGGACAAGTAGTCCAGAAACCATGCGGCAGCCCTTGATAAACGTGCTTCTTGGTAGATAATCCTTCTTCCTGAAGAATCTGATCGAGAAGTAGAGCTTCATCTCGTCGAGGATCCCATCCGCAGATGGCAAAGTATGCCTTTTTGGCAATGTCTGCGTGTGAGTCGAATAGTAGAGGTGAGAGACGCTTGTCTTCTGGCGGAGCACCGTACTTTTCTACGTAAACGTCAGTTAGAGCTTTAAGTACGGGATTAGAGTGGCTTGGTACCTGAAAAGTAGTCGATAGACTTTCTTGTTAGACCGGGCGCATCGTTAATCTCGTCGACGCTCAGAATGCGGTCAAGGTACTTCTTTGGCCGCACATCGGGATGGCAGAAACTACCAGCGAGAAATACGACACCCGTTATCTTTGGTGAAAGACCCTCGTCGCGAGCCAAGTGTGAGATTCCGGCGGTAAAGTTGGCGCCTGCTGAAGTGCCGCCCAAGATGAAGCCCCTGGCGAGATTGGTGTTGAGCTTGCTTTGACCTTCTGATGATGCAGCCTATATGGGAATGTTAGAGGTGAAGTGGTAATTGGAGGCATGACTTACCCAGCGGACTATGTCAAAGGAATCTTCAAACCCGACTGGGAACTTGTGCTCTGGAGCGAGTCGATACTTGACATTGACAACGACGATACCCAGCTCTAGGGCGATCGCTCGACAAGTTGAATCATCCGTCTCGAGACCACCAAAGACGTAACCGCCACCGTGCATGTACACTAGCAGAGGCAAGGCATTGTCACGGTTGGCGGTTCGTCTGTAGGTACGCAACGTGATGGAGGTGTCGTCTTGTACGGGGACGTCAAACTCGACAATGTCAAGTCCTTCCTGTGGAGTGATGGGATTATGATCTCTCGGCATGCCCCGTACCACCTTTGTACCCGGCGGTAGATTATTGGGGAACTGGATACTTTAGTTACATGGTCAAATACTCGCGATGGTTCAACATACGTCTGTCCATTGAGGATCAGGAGTAGCAAAATGTCGATATTCAGCCATTGCCAAAAATGATGTAAACGTCTTGTTCACGTCACTTCAATCTGGATCCGTCGTTTACTTAAACATAGTCTTAAACGACGGCCGATCCCTGCCCAACCCACATCGTAAAACCACGCATAAATGCTGATCAATCCGATGCTAAGGCTCAGTAAGGGCTCCACGATGATGAGCAAAGCGGGAGAGATTATCTTATCAGATCAAGCATACGACGTTACAGCCATCTCCACCGAGGGCGCGCGACAAGGACCTGCTGGGTCTAGTCGGGACTTTTGATCGCTGCTTGAGGCTTGTTTGGGTGCGTGACGATGGGATCTCCACTGAAGGAAGCTTGGCGGTTATGAGGGAAGTTCATGATGGGGCTCTTGGTGCGATGACTGTGTTTCTTTCACGTGGAGAGAATCTCTGTGTAATTTAATTGGGCCTTTATTTATTGTCGCCTCGATGGCATATGCGCTTCTGTCGTGAAGCTATTCACACCCCGTCACCTTGCCCAAGTTGGCCATCACCGCCTCGAACTCAGTCACTCTGTTGCACCCTCCCCAATTCTTCTTCTTTATGTAGGTAATGACTCATTGATTCTCGATTGTTTGTTCCTTCATCCCATGTGCTGTTCATCCCGAGTACAGCCTGGAAAGACCCGTCTCGCAGTTGTCATCTTCTTGAGTGGACCCTTCCATCTGTGTGTCGTTGCTTTCGTGGCAGGCGACTCTCTTTTAGAGAGTTGGGAAGGTTATCGACTGGGCCCGTCTCTCGAACTTGGGTCTTTGCTCTCTAAGTTGCGTACCACAAATGACGGTTGCTGTTCTCGCTGTGCTTTGTGCACTTCTTCAGACTTTGGTTCGCGTAGATGGGTGAGGAATCAAGGTCATTGCTGGAGGTCGATGGCGTTGCTCTCGTCGGTTCGCAGGCCAATTCCTTTCCCCATTTCTTCCTCATCTTGTACCGATCGGGTTCCCGACGTGTAAGGTACCAAGGGAGATGCTGTACTGCATTGTTCGGGGCTCATGCTTTCCTCCTGGGACCTTTTCTTTCTTTTTAGATCAATAGATCTTGCCTGCGAGGGACTTCCACACCTTTCTGGATGGCTGATGCCCTAGTTGTTGCCCTTCTCGAGAAGCTGGGAGCATGCTCGTCGGAAGGCTGTGGAGCGCTCTCTTCAGTTGCTGGTTTGAGCCTGCTTCTTTTCACCAGCTTTGTACTGGAACCTTGTGCTGGGTGTGCTTGTGACAGTCCTTCCATATAACATTGGACATCTTGTGGGCTCTGATTGCCTTGCGACACGGCAGTTGCCATCCTCGCTCGTCGTCTCGAGTCTCGTACAACGCTGCGAGCAGCGATCTTGGGAAGAGGTTGGTGAATTGACGGAATTGCCCCCGTAGGCTCGTTGGTATTCTGTCTTCCCATCGCGTCTTGTCCTTGAAGCCCTTTGTCACACCGATACGCAGAACCTCAACCGGCCACCCATGTCATGTCTTGCGATACATCGAGGCGCTTTCCTGAATGCGTATGCCTGTTTCTTCAAGGTTAGATCTTGTCTTGTCAGGGTACTCGCCTTCTCACACCCGACAGTTATCACCATCGTCGCTGTTTCCGTCTCGGGGTTTGGATGTGTATCGAAGGGTCAGGAGCAGAGGGCTTGCTTGAGAGGTATAAAACCCCCTCTCCTCTTCGTCATCCAGTTCTTTTCTTTTCTTTTCCTCTCATGACCTTGTACGAGTACTCGACTACGTACGCCGGCTTGTCCTGACGTTCAAGATTTCGGGACAGGTATCGTCTCTTGGGGTCCTTTTCCCCGTTTGCTAACCCCCCTCGAGGCGATAGGTTGGTAAGTCCCCGGCATAATTTTTGATGTACTTCCCAAGTGTCCGTCCCTGGTATTACACTACCTCCGGGTGATGTGCACTCTCTTTTTTCATTGCATTTGCTGGCTTGCTGGTGATGCGAAGAAGAAGCTTTGCTCTTTTCTCCATGGTGATGGGTTGATGGGGATCTCTTTTGTTGGTGGGTGTAGTCTGGTTTGCTGAGGTGGAGGCTGCGTGAAGGGGAGACGAGGAAGATGGGAGATGGAAGAGAGAGCTGTCGGGATGGGGGATATGCCTGTATTTGTAGTCGAGAAGGAAGAGCGTCGGAGCTGTGGAACCTTGTCACAACCTGGACAGGCTGTCCTCATAAAACCTTTGACTTTGTTACCTTGAGTGTGGCATAACGTTACGTGATGCTTCGGCGAATTGCCAAGGCGGCGCGCACGCAGTGTCACCTAGCTTGGTGATTCATCATTTACGGAGCGGCCGGCTTCGATGTCAAAGATGAAGCCGGGCCATTGAAACTGATATGGTGTCTGCTTGGTGGGATCGGAATGAGGCTATTCAGAGCACCTGCTTTGGAAGAGGCGGGTGAGTACTCAGAGTTGCAACTGTCACTAAGGAATTGGCCCGCACGGACAGCAAGGCGCGCAATCCCTTCTGATGCTTTATGTATCATGGATATGTATCGGGGATATTGATGTAAGATGAGTAGATGTCTCCAGGCCTCGGCGCTATGCAACATTTTGAGTTGATCGAGATGCGAACGTTGCGTGTTGGGGACTGCATTGCTGCCGTGAGCCGTGGCACCCCCTCGGGATAATAGATCAATCATGAACAGTAGAGAAAGTGTCGTGGAATACGGTTCAACACGGGCTTGGGAGGTGATTGCAACATTTTGAAGAGTGCGTCTTTCCGGGGACTGATGCTCCTCTCGAAGCCTCGGCTAGATATTGACCACCCATTCGCCCTATGCATTATTCTCGACCTTCTGTCACATATCACCATAAAAGAATCATCTGGACGGAATCTAGGCACTGTAATGCTGTGATAGAATATTTAATGTAGCATCTTACTTGTGTGACCGATACTGGGGAATAGAACCAGGGAGGCGGCCGGCCCTTGGTCGTCGTACCATTTTGTCGTCAGATTAAGCGAGCAGTATTCGATACAAAACAATGTTTTGGTCAAGAAGAGTTTTCCTTGGTAAAGAACAGTCTGGACGAGTTAGAATTAGCTATAAGCGAAGGCCTCGCCGCTTTGATCCCCGACAATCCGAACCCATGAGGACGGGACGTCGCTCTTGGTTGGACTCTAGGGACTTGGCAACTACAGCTGAGCCCTGCCAAGATCGATAGATCGATCCAACGTGGCGAGATCCTGGGGATAGCGTCCTCCCTTGCATGGAAACTCCACAGGGGGATATTGAAAAGCCTTGGGTGTTATCCCATGTTGTTCTAGGATTAGTTGGGTTATGACATGGTTGTCGGAAATAGTTACCCGAGACTTAAGATGATACTGACAATGCGAAATAACCAGTCCAATCGCACATCACAGTAGAAACGCTGAGGACCTTGAGTAACTGACTCAAACCCAGCCTCGTGGTAATGCAGCAAATCACTTATACGCAGCCAAGACGATAATCGAATGCCCAGATACACGTGGTGAAGCCCAAAGGCCCCAACGGGTCAGACGTCTTCTTGGCAGTGGCTTGTCAAGATAAGGCTATTGACTACTAGACTGCCAAGAACTGACCATCTTTCCCCAGCAACAGTGGCGATCACCATTTCCTCTGCTGATCCCCTTCGCTTCCCCCGGATTCTCAGAGAGGTGAAGGATCTGGATCGGACTACTGGATGGGTGCTTCAATAGATCAAGCCTCAAGGCAAGCCATTGTTTTCAGCTTGGCTTCGGCTTGTTCTTGGTAGAGAGTGAGGGAAGTGACGAGGATGATGAATTCTCAAGTTGGAGATGGGTATAAGAACCTAACTTGATCGGCTTCTCAAACAGTTTAGCAATCACTTCGCAGCACTGCAACAGCTTCAAGAATCGGGGCACATTCTATACAACACACTCTTGAAACTACTTTCTCCTTTCGAAACTCCAGCATAATGTACTCCCTCACCGTCCTCACTGCCATCGTTGCAGCCCTCTCTGGTGTCAACGCCATTCCCCTGGGTTGCGACACCACCCCCATCACCCCCCTCGACCCCTCCTGCAC